>JALXJV020000010.1:35354563-35412836 GCA_024633595.2 Lepomis macrochirus | reverse complement strand
ACCTCAGCTCCACCCATGACCTGCCTCTTTACCCATTTATGGTTATCCGGAGTGACGCTGGTGACGCTGGCCAAGATTGCGACGGCCGGCTCCGCCCAATTCGGGCTTCAAAACTGCTCTTCAGAAACCAACGGGTGACGTCACAGATACTACGTCCATTTTTATATAACAGTCTATGGTTTCCTGTCACAGAGGAGCAGAGAAGTGTTCACATCTGAGAACAGATTATCAAAACAGTCGCAGATCCATTTAAAAGTCGACGACTAATCGACCATCAGATGAATCGTCGCAGCTCTAGTTGTAGATTTACGTTTGACTTTTGCTTGAATGAATGAAAGCAGCCCCCATAATTCAGGGGGCGTAAACAGGAAGTAGAACTTAATAATGTCATATATAACTTACTGGCTGAATTAGCTGTTAGCAGTTCCTGCACAGATGGATGTACAGAGAACTAAAGTTAAAAAGAGATGATTCTCAGACGGCGTTTTTCTTGTTATTTCTGACCAGCTGATAAACAAAATATATCCACAACCTGGAGAAAATAATGTATAAATTAGTGTATTAATAAATATTATAATGTTGAATAGCCTACAGATACTTTACTGGTTGAAATTCAGCACAAATAAAACCATCTCCTGACATCAGCCTGCACCACTGTGGTTAAAGTCTGATTAGTGCTAATGTTTGTGTTCACTATAATTTTGGATAATAGTATAGCTACTATAGCGTAGCGACAGTGACCTCTGGTGAAGTGCAAGGCTGCAGGCAAATTAGGCCGCTAGCTGGTAGACAGGAGGCTTTTAAAATGCATGCACAGGTAGATGCTAACACAGACAGGTAGATGCTAACACAGACAGATGCCAAATATGACAAGCCTTTTAACTTTTAATTTATCCCCTTATATAAACCATCGCCCTAGTTACAACCATAACGCTCATTACATGCTGACAAAAAAGGTGGATGCAAATTTCTGCAGGTAGCCTACAACAGCTGGGGCGAGTTCACCCACCAAATGGGAGCAAACGGACCTCGAAGCCCGTTGCAGAACGTTGCGCGACGTTTCAGGGAAACTTGCCGTTCAATGTGAAAACGTTGCAAACCGGTGCAAAATGTTTTGAGATTGAACTCGCCCCTGTTCTGCCGAATTATGCATCCACTTCTTAAGCTCCTTATCAGAAACGTCGCTGATCAGACGCAGTTATCAGCTCAGATTGTTTGCTGAATCTCAAGGAAAGCTGCAGCTACTGAGTGTAAAACTTACTGATGACTCCAAGCGTCCTTCTATATGTACTCGAATCAATCATCCCCACTGGTCGAACCCCACAAAGAGAATAGTATAACGTTATCATTTTTAATCAGTGACGTTACACTGGGAGGTCGCGGGCTCTCCTCGGTGTGACGGTTTCAGGCAGAACTCAGCAGCAGCTCCCCCCTCGGCTCTCTGCCTTTAAACCCTTTATGTCATGCTCCTATCTGGCTAATTAGCGTAACGAGCTAAGCTAACAAGCTATCCGCCGACGGCGATACCTGTTAAATGTTAACACATAAATAAAATACAGGAATTTCACTCACAAAGTAGAACACGGATTTCCTGGAGGTTCTCTCTCCAATGAACTGCACAGCCTGCCATTATTCATCCGGTATCTGCATGTAGAAATGTCCAAAAGGCTCCGACAGGCTGAGCCTCAGAGCTCCGTGTAGCTGAGTGAGGCTAACAGACGGCGGGCCGAGTGCTAACAGCGGCGGAGGCTACAGGCGCCTGTCAATCAAAGCGGCCACGCCCCTAATACGTAATAGGAGGTGGGCCAACGGCAGTTTTCACGTATTCAGACGATCCCCATCGAGGGAGGACGCAGTTTTTTGCTGACAACTTCTACAGTTTTCAACAAATGAAACAAAATTTAGGTTAAATACTTTGATTTAAGTTAATAAATCAATAAGTAAATTCGCCTAATGTGTGTGGTTTATAAGCTGTTATTGAACATTTTACTTTCAATGAAGCTAAAATAAAAGATTTAAATTGTAATCATGGCATATTAACATTTGGTCTTCAGCTTTTCTGTGTAGCTTCGTTGCACTTTGACTGTTTTGAAAATAACCTTGGTTTGTTATAATTTTACTTTCAATTAAAAGTAAAATTCTAATGGAAACTAACACATCAACATTTATTTACTGTGTAAAATGCTAATGATGGTTTGGGAAATGAAGACAATGAGGAGACAAAGAGCAAAACACTGTGCTAAAGGGCAATCGCAATAAATGGCAACTTAATTTTGAGGCTGACTGCGGAGCAATTTCAACATTTGCAACTTGCAAACATGAATAAAACTTTTAAAGCTATTAAAAAGGATCAACACGTAGTAAGAAACACAACAATAAAGCTGAATGAACACATTCAGGCTGTAGATACGTCCACTATCTGCTGTTTGAGGGTCAAAGGGCACATCAGGGGTCCTGGTTTTTTATCTATAAAAAATTACATGAATGCGTTACCGCCGATCTAACCACAACATGTTTGACTGGCGAGTCTCAAAACTTTAAAGGCATTTTTCTCACTTTCAGTGTTTGTGTAGTTTCTGCACTTTGTAGGGCAGAGCTGTGCTCTTTGTTGATGTTTTTGTTTTGTTTCTATTTATCAGGAACATATTTGATTTCATCTCTGTAAAGCACTTTGGTAACCTTGTTGTTTTTTAAATTGTGCTACATAAATAAAGTGGATTGGACTGTTTTTAGTGTAAGGTGTCTTTGAGTGTCCTGAAAAGCTCTATAGAAATAAAATGTATTATTATTATTAAGTGTCTCAGAGCAACAAGAGCGACAGGTGTCTGCGTCGCGGTCAGGTGTGCCGTGTTATTCTCTCGCTGACTGTTAACCGTTTGTGTAACAGCTGACTGACAACATTTACATTAAAATACTAGTCATTCATTAATGATTAGTAAAATGGCTTGTTGATAGAAACATTTCTTACTAGTAAGTATAGAAAAGTTCCTAATAAGTAAAATAGAAGCAGCAGTAGCTAAATAATAGATGCTGGTTAAATGGTTCAGTTACTAGTAACTGTTGGAATAGTTGCACACCTGAGTCCTCATCTCTGACACCTTTTCCATACATTCTAGGATGGCATGGTTTCAAATCAAAAAGCTGAACTGATTGCCTTTATTAGAGGCTGTTTGGCTTCTGATTCTCACTGACTTTAGTTTGCCCTCCTTTATTTACACTGCAAAGAAGTGAGAACATGATTAGACAGCAGTTTAAGGATTTTATCCCACTTTACTTTGATTATTGTCAGTCACCTGCTTTGAACCGCTCAAAGAAAAGTGAAGAGAATTTGAGGAAGAGTTGGAGAAATATGGAGCCGTCAGCAAAGCCTGAGGAGCCCAGAAGGATTTAACAACTAAAAACTTTAAAGCTTTCAAACGGGGAGCAGCTTTTAACCGAGGCTTCGCTGGAAATGAGGAAACAAAGAATCCACAGAGCTCCTCCTCTTCCTGGAACGAGCGGCAGCTTGATAACCCCTCCCTCTGCTTCCTGCTCTCCAATCACAGCGAGCTCCACTCTGTCCATATATTTCCTGGTTCCCTCCCCTTCAGATCTACAGTTTGAAGATGGGTGTGACCAACATGTGCTGAAGTGCAGCAGCTGACAGGCCCCGTTCACTGCAGAAACACATGCTGTTCAGATCAGAGCTCAGACTAGTTGCACTTCTGAGGAAGTGAAACTCAGACAGTCGTTGCCACTGAGAGGTGAAATGGCGCAGAAAGGAGTTCAGCTGGACCGGGAAACCTTCTCTTGTTCCATCTGTCTGGATCTACTGAAGGATCCGGTGGCTATTCCCTGTGGACACAGCTACTGCATGAACTGTATTAAAAGCTTCTGGGATGAAGAGGAGGAGACGAAAATCCCCAGCTGCCCTCAGTGTAGGCAGACCTTCACACCGAGGCCTGTCCTGCTGAAAAACACCATGTTAGCAGTTTTAGTGGAGGAACTGAAGAAGACTGGACTCCAAGCTGCTCCTGCTGATCACTGCTATGCTGGACCTGAAGATGTGGCCTGTGATGTCTGCACTGGGAGGAAACTGAAAGCCCTCAAGTCCTGTCTGGTCTGTCTGGCCTCTTACTGTGAGAAACACCTGCAGCCTCATTATGATGCTGCTCCGTTAAAGAAACACAAGCTGGTGGAGCCCTTCAAGAAGCTCCAGGAGAACATCTGCTCTCGTCACGATGAGGTGATGAAGATGTTCTGCCGTACTGATCAGCAGAGTATCTGTTATCTCTGCTCTGTGGATGAACATAAAGGCCACGACACAGTCTCAGCTGCAGCAGAAAGGACTGAGAGGCAGAGAGAGCTCGAGGTGAGTCGACAAAACATCCAGCAGAGAATCCAGGACAGAGAGAAAGATGTGAAGCTGCTTCAGCAGGAGGTGGAGGCTATCAATGGCTCTGCTGATAAAGCAGTGGAGGACAGCGAGAAGATCTTCACTGAGCTGATCCGTCTGATGGAGAAAAGAAGGTCTGATGTGAAGCGGCAGCTCAGATCCCAGCAGGACACTGAAGTGAGTCGAGTCAAAGAGCTTCAGGAGAAGCTGGAGCAGGAGATCACTGAGCTGAAGAGGAAAGACGCTGAGCTGAAGCAGCTCTCACACACAGAGGATCACAACCAGTTTCTACACAACTACCCCTCACTGTCAGCACTCAGTGAATCTACAGACTCATCCAGCATCAACATCCGTCCTCTGCGCTACTTTGAGGACGTGACAGCGGCTGTGTCAGAAGGCAGAGACAAACTGCAGGACGTTCTGACAGAGACGTGGACAAACGTCTTAGAGACAGGGACTGAAGTGGAGGTTTTACTGTCAGGACCAGGACCAGAGCCCAAGACCAGAGCTGGATTCTTCAAATATTCATGTGAAATCACTCTGGATCCAAATACAGCAAACACACAGCTGTTATTATCTGAGGGGAACAGAAAAGCAACAAGAATGAGTCAACAACAGTCTTATTCTAGTCACCCAGACAGATTCACTTATTATTATCAGGTCCTGAGTAGAGAGAGTCTGACTGGACGTTGTTACTGGGAGGTGGAGTGGAGAGGGGGAGGAGTTTATGTAGCAGTCGCATACAAGAACATCAGCAGAGCAGGGGGCTCAGCTGAATGTAGATTTGGAAACAATAACAAATCTTGGGCGTTAGAATGTGACACAAACAGTTATTACTTTCGGTACAATAAAGTCCAAACTCCCGTCTCAGGTCCTTGGTCCTCCAGAGTAGGAGTGTACCTGGATCACAGTGCAGGTATTCTGTCCTTCTACAGCATCTCTGAAACCATGACTCTCCTCCACAGAGTCCAGACCACATTCACTCAGCCTCTCTATGCTGGACTTCGGCCTTATTCTCCTGGAGCCTCTGCTGAGTTCTGTAAAGTGAAATAGTCAGACGTCCTCTCAGGGACAGTGGGTTAAACTCTGTGTTTTAATCTTCTTTTGTCTTCATGTTTGTTGCTGAGAGCTGATTGTTGGGGCATTTCTTCAGCTGTCAATCAAACCCTGTGGGCGGTACTTTGACGTCTTCTCATCAGCTGCTGTGGAAATGTCGGAGCTCCTTCCTGTGTCTGTTTAGCCATGGAGGCTATCACTGCTCAGGATGACTTTTGTTTCTCTGCATGAAAATGGAAACTTGTCTGAGCTCCAAATGTTTGTTGAATATTTGTATGTTGTTGTTTCTCTTCCACTGCACGGGTCTGAAGAGAGAAAGCAGCAGACCTTCCTTTATCGGAGACACTTTGTTCTCACTTTGGAAAGAAATCTAGAATTTATTTGTTTGGCAGAGCAAATGTTGTTGTTGTTGTTGTTGTCCAAAGAGACGTCCAAATGAGGGACTATGAGGGATTCTAAAGTGGAATTCTCCTGATCAGAATCAATAAGGAGATGCTTCATTCTGAGATTCTGCTCAAACACACTGATTGTGTGGATGAAGTGAGACTTTACTGATGGGATGTGTGAACAGACTGAAGGTTTACATGATGAATAAAGCAACATGAACAAAGTCTTTTCTTCTCCTCTTCATTCCAGGGTATCAGACAGAGCTGATGGAGAACATGTGAAACTAATCTGAGAGTAGAACTGAGGCAGTTTTCCTACATATAAAACATATTTTTATTCCCTGGCTTTTAATTCACCATGAGAGCTGCTGTGCCCTAAAAAGCCAAAGCGCAGTAACCAAACATTTGGTCCAAACTGAGCTAAGACTTGAAATGGGCTTTATGACATCTGTTCTGTCTTGTGACAAAGTCTCCTACTTAGATTTTGACCCATTTCAGAGAAACCAGAGTGTCAAAATTACAGTAACTACAAAATCCAATCTAATACCAAGGCTAACCGCAGTAAGTGACGTTACTGCGTCCTGGCTTACTGCTTACTAATTACTTTAGTCCCAAAGCCGGCAAGGATCCTAAAATAATAGACAACCTTAGACCTATAACTTTGTTGAACACAGACTACAAAATTCTTTGTTTCAAAATGAAAAACCAACTAAAACGGCCCGTCTTTCGTTTTTGGTGATTTATTTTATCCTTATTCCTTTTGGAACAAATAATGAAGAGAGTCTGAACTTCAGCTGGTCTGTTCCTTTTTTGGAAGGGATAGTAACCTGTAAAGCCTTCAAAATAAACCATGCAGTTAGAAAGGTGATTTTAGACTGAAACTAAACTAAAAGAACCTTTTTTTAGTAAAACTAAAGTAGCAGTGGGTGTAAAAACACTTTAGTAAACTGAAATAAAAACAATAAATAATAAAATAATAACTGGGAGAATTAAACATTTGTAAGACCATTGGTGACCTGTAACTTCAGATTAGGACAATTGAACTAATGTTATATGTAGCTTAGCATCGCAGTTAGCCTGTTTATTTAAGTTTATTATTTAATACATATTTTAGTTTCTTAACACATATAATATATTTAAGCCTTCTTGCTGTGTGTGAGCTCCACCAGCAGAGGGCGCTCTGCCTCCTTCTGTGGAGCCAACAAGCTTCTGACCTTCTGACTTGTGTTTCCATCACAGAGACCAGAGGAAGCTGATCACTGAGTCTGAAGCTGTGCAGAACTTCACCTGCCTCCAGCTTCTCTTTCTATGGAGCTGCTAAAAACTCTCAGCTTCCACCATCTGCTGTTATGAGTCAGAACAAAACTCTTCAAAACAAATCTGTGGAGTTCCAAACTTTTTATTTTCCTTTGCTGTTTTCGCCAGTGTAAACTACTGATGTTAGTTAAGTAGATTAAATATTTTTAATGCAGCCTGTAGTTCTCATGAGTTAGGCAGACTGATGTGTGAAACCTGGTGAGCATTAATAGCTCCGGGCTTTCAGATGTTTTAATGCTTTTTTGGGTTTAATTCTGTTTGCTTAAGCAGATAAAGGCCGAGCTCTGTCCTGTTTGTACTTGTGTAAAGTAAAATAAAAGTGAAGTTGAGTCATTTAGTTTTTTCTCCCTGGTCCTCATCTCAGGACCTCCCAGAGTTTCCCCAGAACCTGGAGGATGTGAGCTGCAGGTTTGAGGACTGATGATAGTATCTGGCCCCATCACCTACCATCACTCTCTGTTCAGATAAATGCTGGACTGTCAGGACAAAGCAGGACACCAGTCCTTCCTCCAGCACCAGAGAAGGGCCCTGTTGGCACTGTCACATATTTACATCATGATTTATGGTAACAACACCTTGGAACTGTGGCTCTGTTCTTGTAAATAAGGATGATGTCAACTTATCTCTTTTAATAGACAAATCATATAAACAGCTACAACAGCGAAAATCGATTACCCCCCAAACCAACAAGTTGGGCTTCTGCTAGACACAATCAACCAAACACACACAAAACTGGAACCATCACAAAAGCACTAAACCAAAGCAGCACAGCAAAGTTTCCTCCAAACAAAGGCTCACTAGCCAACCAAGTCGTCCCAAGACGCACAGCACAAGGAAACAAAGCTAGAACCAAACTCATACTAACCAAACAAAGCATGAGCCTTAATGTATATTACCAAAACCAGCAGGCCGACCCACCGGTCACAGACCCTAACCTGGATGGTTTACTTTACCAGTGCCAATGTTTTAGTCCCGCAACCAGATCAAAATCTACAATGAACCCTAAGATACACAAGGTTTACAGCCCCCCAGGCTCTGAGGTCTCCAGCTCCCATAATTCAGGGGACGTAAACAGGAAGTAGAACTTAATAATGTCGTATATAACTTACTGGCTGAATTAGCTGTTAGCAGTTCCTGCACAGATGGATGTACAGAGAACTAAAGTTAAAAAAGAGATGATTCTCAGACAGCGTTTTTCTCTCAGCTCTTTCAAATGTGGCTGAACTGACCCTTTCACAGTTTCCCGCCCTGACGCCCTGAGGGAGTCCCCGGCCTCGCGGCGTTTCTGTGTCAGGTGTTGTTTTGAGACGCTCGGCTGGTTTTCAGATAAACGGCGGCGGCGGCTTCCTCCGTCAGTTGGCGATGGAGTCTCTGCTGGTGTGTCTGCTGCTGCTCTCGCTCGGCGGTGAGTCTCTTTATTTGATCATTTCATGTACTGATGTCTGAATGTTCACACGTTTAAATCCACAGCTCGGCTCGCTGCTTATCAAAGGGCGACAGGCTAAACAGCTGTTTGTCACTTTAAGACTCCTTCAAATTAAAGCTTCCTGTCTGCAGGATTAAAACAGCACGGCTCAAACGTCTGGAGGACAGAAGAAATATATATTCAGAGCAGAACGACTGATTGATTAGTTGTCGACTAATAAATTAATCTGCAACTATTCTGATGATCACTTAAATCGGTTTGAGTCGATTTTTAAGAAAAAAACTTCTCTGATTCCAGATTCTTAAATCTGAATATTTTCTGGTTTCTTTGCTCCTCTGTGACAGTAAAGTGAATTTATTTGGGTCAGAGACAAAAGACGACGTTTGAAAGAAACACTGATCGACATTTTCTGAACCAGACATGATCCATAAATCAAGAAAATAATCGACAGATTAACTGACAGTGAAAATAGTCGTTAGTTGCAGCTCTAATTTAGAGACGACACGAGATTTTATTTCTCAAGTAAAAACGCTTCTCGTCTTAAAAAGGTCAACTGAACATTTTTCAGTTTTTAAATCACTAATTAATAAAGAAAACAATTAACAGTTACTTTCAGATTTATTCAAATACATGTAATCTACAATTGAAAGTATTTTAAACGGACGGACAGGCAGTTTATTTTCCAACAAGACAAAGCGTCTTATTTCTCCTGAGCAGTGCTGACACAGAGAAATCACCTCAGTCCATTAATGTTCAAATCAAAACATTAAATAATTGATCAGCACAAATTTTAACAACTGTTTTCTATCAGGAACTGAATGTTTTGACATTTGAAGACGCCACGTTGGACTTTTACTCTTCTGACATTTTAGAGATCGAAACAACTAATCGTTTAACTGACAAAACGATAAAGAGAATGATGATAGTTGCAGCACTAAAGGAGAGATTTTAAAACGTATTAATCATCGCAGAGGATAAAGTCACTTTCATTCCTTTCTCTCCTTTAATTTCCTTTTATTGATTGTTAGTTGTTTATGATTCAGTATCTCCTAGTTTGGAGTATTTCCATCTTCATCACGCTCTCATCGTCATCTTGACTTGTAAAATGACGATATATCAGGTACCTTTGTATATTAAGTGTATTTGGTCCTTCTGATAAGAAAATCAACACTTCCTGTTCTGAAGGCTCCCACGGCGCCGCCCTGCCAGCCTCCACCGTGCAGGTGAGAGTCGGGGAGGACGCCACCCTGCAGTGCCCCCTGCTGGACGCCTCCGACGCCTCCACCCTCAGCTGGTACAGGAAGGCAGCAGGGCAGAGTCCTCAGCTGGTTCTGACCTTCAGGTCCACCAACACCTCCCACGTGAAGTACGGCTCGGCGTCGGTCCCGGAAAGTCTCGCCAGCTGCCGACGGCTCGCTGCTGCTGCGCGGCTCCCAGCAGAGCGACTTCGGCGGTGTATTACTGCGGCGCCAGTCAAGGCCAGGACCAGAAGAAGAATCTGACATGGGACTGAAGCGGCGGCTGCTTCCTGGTTCCACCTGTCCGACCGAGCCCAACGCTTTCTGTATTTCAGATTATAGGACAGAGTCTCCTGAAGCTGCAGCACCTGGATGATGTCATGAAATGCAGTAAATTCACCTTCAGTTAGCTCATTTATTTTGTCTGATTTCATTTTCATTGTTAATATTATTTGACTCTTTGTCTTTTGCCGTATTCAGTAGTTTATCTTTACAGTGTGAATAAAGAACGTCTCTTTACTTCACCGTGATGAAAATGATTTCTGACCTCAGGTTAACACTTTAAGTCACATTTAGGCACAAAAACTAGGCTCCCTGATGAAGGTCAGAGGAAGATGGTGATCATCAAAACACACGGGGAGGAAACAGGAAGTGGACAGTCAGCTGAACCTCAGCACACAGACTTACAGTAACTAAGTATATTCTCTCAGATACTGTATTTAAGGAAAATCAGAGGAGCTTTCTTCCATTTTCTCCTTCTGCTCCACCTCAGAGGGAGAAATTCTACTTTTTACTTCCCTGCATTTATCTGGCAGCTTCAGTTACTTTACAAAGTCAGATTTTTACACACAAAACACATGAAAAGTTTATAAAATATGACGTTTAGTTGTGAATTAAACTCCGACAGTTTATACAAGTACAGCTGACAGGATTATTAGACTGACAACAACTTTGACGGTTTACAATTGTTCCAGCTCAAATGTGAAGATTTGCTGCTTTTCCTTTTAATTATTGAATTAATTTTGAGGTTTGGACAAAACAAGCGTTATGAAGCAGTGTTTCCTGGCTCAGAATGGGCCTTTGGGGGATTGACTTCACGCGACAGTAAGCGTGGCCGTTTACACTAAAGTCAATGAGTCACCTTAGGACCAAAATCTATGCATTTTCTTGTTATTTCTGACCATCTGATAAACAAAATATATCCACAACCTGGAGAAAATAAGGTATAAATTAGTGTATTAATAAATATTATAATGTTGAATAGCCTACAGATACTTTACTGGTTGAGATTCAGCACAAATAAAACCATCTTCTGATATCAGCCTGCACCACTGTGGTTAAAGTCTGAGGAAGTAGATGCTAATACAGCCAGTTAGATGCTACCACACAGACAACGTTGTAGGGATCCAGACCCTTTCAATCGCAGCTTTCCACAAAGATCCTGCAATCAAAACAGAATTTCCACCAACATATGTCCCCTTCCCAGCTCCTCACCTTTCATACAGCAGTGAGCTTATTGGAATAATAATATTGGATAATAAAGCAGCATAAAATCGGGTTTATGACAACAACATCATGACGACAACCGCAATCCATAACCTAGTATCAATGGATCCAGCACAGCAGTTTGGCCCGTGCACAGCCCAGCAGCACAGAGTCAGGATGATAAAGGATCCTTCCACTCACCACAGCTGAGGCTCACTTCAGGAGAAAGGCGGCACGGAGGTTTTCCTCTGGGCAGACTTCTGGATGGCGGAAGTTTTTCATTGAGTCTGCCGACTCGTTGCGGCCCTGCAGTGATGTTTAACATTTTCTTCTGAGTTTAATAAACGTTACGACTGTCACTGAGCTCGTACCTGTTTGTTTTGCTGCTCTTTGGCCCGCCTGTGTTGGCCAGTGACCGTTAAGCCCAGTTTCACAGCATCGTCCAGATGAGTCCCGCTGATCTCATGTTCTGCAATCCTCTCAGAAAGATGAAGATGAGACAGTCACAGGATGGTCTCTCTGGAGGCCAGAGGTGCTTATCAGGTCCCGCACTGCCTGTGGGACAGCGTCCGTTTGACGTTAGCTTGCTGTTAGCGATGGTGCTAACCTGTTGCTATCTGCAGACTAGTACAGCTCTTACACACAGTAAAGTACACAAAACTGTGTAGCAGTGAGTCAAACTTATTATAAACTAGCCAGGCTTCTGACTGTCTGCATATTCATTAAATTACACCTTTCTGACTTCTGCAGCTTGTCGCTAAATTACCTCCAGAGAAAAACACGCTGGAAGCAGCAGGCTGAACTCTGCTCTTCTCTTCCTGTTAGCCCCGCCCCTTAACCAATCACACGTTTAGAAACGTGACAGGCATCTACATAAACGAATCGGAGGTCTCTCTTAAAAAAACATCACAGTCCGTCACAGCTCAGGGTCAGAGGTTACCCTCTTAAAGTGACAGAGCCAAATATGACAAGCCTTTTAACTTTTAATTTATCGCCTTAACTAAGCCATCGCCCTGGTTACAACCATAACGCTCATTACATGCTGACAAAAAAGGTGGATGCAAATTTCTGCAGGTAGCCTACAACAGCTGGGGCGAATTCAGCGCCAACAAAATGTAGCAGAACGTTTTATTCAACAGAAACGGTGGTCCTCTGAACACCCTGCTGTGAACACAAGCTCACTGCATTTTCCTGCCTTTTTAACACCGTTGTGTTTACAAACTGGTTGCAGCTGATTGGGTAACACCTGAGACACGCCCACCAAATGGGAGCAAACAGACCTCGAAGCCCGTTGCAGAACGTTGCCCAACGTTTCAAGGAAACATGTCGTTCAATGTGAAAACGTTGCAAACCGCTGCAAAACGTTTTGAGATTGAACTCGCCCCTGTTCTGCTGAATTACGCTTCCACTTCTTAAGCTCCTTATCAGAAACGTCGCTGATCAGACGCAGTTATCACCTCAGATTGTTTGCTGAATCTCAAGGAAAGCTGCAGCTACTGAGTGTAAAAACTTACTGATGACTCCAAACGTCCTTCTATATGATACTTCGAATCAATCCTCCCCACTGACGAACCCCACAAAGAGAATAGTATAACGTTATCGTTTTTAATCAGTAACGTTACACTCGGAGGTGCGTGGCTCTCCTCGGTGTGACGGTTATGGCGAGTGGATAGTGCCACGGATAACCTAACAAAGGAGACTGTCGTGTGACACCTACGTGTGTGGAAGTGGATAGGCTACTCCGTCAGTGCACAACGTCGTCAATAAGCCCGTCGCCGTCAGGCTTGATTCCCCCCAATTAGTGTTCTCAACGGGCCGGGTCGGCCCGACAAACCCGACGGGACCCGCGGGTTCGGGCCGCGGGCCGGGTTCGGGCAGATAATTCATGTTGGTGTGTCGGGTTACATCGGGTCGGGCTTTAAAAGCCACGGGCCGGGTCGGGTCGGGTTGTAATTTTCAGGCCCGTTGAGAACTCTACCCCCAATCCCCATAGTACCGCACGGCATTTAACGTCAGTACTGGTTAAATGGTTTAGTTACTAGTAACTGTTGGAATAGTTGCACACCTGAGTCCTCATCTCTGACAGCTTTTCCATACATTCTAGGATGGCATGGTTTCAAATCAAAAAGCTGAACTGATTGCCTTTATTAGAGGCTGTTTGGCTTCTGATTCTCACTGACTTTAGTTTGCCCTCCTTTATTTACACTGCAAAGAAGTTAGAACATGATTAGACAGCAGTTTAAGGATTTTATCCCACTTTACTTTGATTACTGTCAGTCACCTGCTTTGAACCGCTCAAAGAAAAGTGAAGAGAATTTGAGGAAGAGTTGGAGAAATATGGAGCCGTCAGCAAAGCCTGAGGAGCCCAGAAGGATTTTACAACTAAAAACTTTAAAGCTTTCAAACGGGGAGCAGCTTTTAACTGAGGCTTCGCTGGAAATGAGGAATTAGATGCTGCTGAGCTGCTCCAACAACGCTGCAGTGGAGCAGGTCAGCAGCATCAAATTCCTGGGGGTGCAGATCACAGACACTTAGACCTGGTCCCTTAACACCTCTGCTCTTATGAAGAGAGCACTGCAGCTTCTGCACTTTCAGCGTTGGATCAGAAGAGCAAACCTCCCCCCTCCCATCCTCACCACTTTCTACAGATGGACAACAGAGAGCATACTGACCAGCTGCATCTCTGTCTGGTTTGGGGCCTGCAACGCCTCAGACTGGAAATGTGTTGAGAGAGTGGTGAGGACAGCGGAAAGAATCATCGGGACAGCACTTCCTTCCATCTATGACACTGCTCGCAGACGCTGCCTGACGAGGGCTCAGACTATCATAAAAGACCTGTCCCACCTCCATCATGGACTGCTCTCCCTGCTGCCCTCAGCAGCTTCAAATGCAGAACATCCAGATTCCACAGCAGCTTCATCCCTAACATCATAAACCTGCTAAACTCCCAATAATTCTCCCCCCATACATACGACACCAGTCACTTTACATGGACACTGACCTCTATTGCACTGAGTAACTATTACTATCTATTGCTTATACTTATATTTATACTGTCTTTCTTTTGTACATTGTCTCTGTACTTATTGAGTCTTATAACGTAATCTTGTTCTATGTACATTGTGAATGTGCAGTTGAATAACAATGAAGTCTGTCTGAGTCTAAGTCTAAACAAAGAATCCACAGAGCTCCTCCTCTTCCTGGAACAAGCGGCAGCTTGATAACCCCTCCCTCTGCTTCCTGCTCTCCAATCACAGCGAGCTCCACTCTGTCCATATATTTCCTGGTTTCCTCCCCTTCAGATCTACAGTTTGAAGATGGGTGTTGACCAGCATGTGCTGAAGTGCAGCAGCTGACAGGCTCCACCTGTTCACTGCAGAAACACATGCTGTTCAGATCAGAGCTCAGACTAGTTGCACTTCTGAGGAAGTGAAACTCAGACAGTCGTTGCCACTGAGAGGTGAAATGGCGCAGAAAGGAGTTCAGCTGGACCGGAAACCTTCTCTTGTTCCATCTGTCTGGATCTACTGAAGGATCCGGTCGACTATTCCCTGTGGACACAGCTACTGCATGAACTGTATTAAAAGCTTCTGGGATGAAGAGCAGGAGACGAAAATCCCCAGCTGCCCTCAGTGTAGGCAGACCTTCACACCGAGGCCTGTCCTGCTGAAAAACACCATGTTAGCAGTTTTAGTGGAGGAACTGAAGAAGACTGGACTCCAAGCTGCTCCTGCTGATCACTGCTATGCTGGACCTGAAGATGTGGCCTGTGATGTCTGCACTGGGAGAAAACTGAAAGCCCTCAAGTCCTGTCTGGTCTGTCTGGCCTCTTACTGTGAGAAACACCTGCAGCATCATTATACTGAGGCTCCGTTCAAGAAACACAAGCTGGTGGAGCCCTCCAAGAAGCTCCTGGAGAACATCTGCTCTTGTCACGATGAGGTGATGAAGATGTTCTGCCGTACTGATCAGCAGAGTATCTGTTATCTCTGCTCTGTGGATGAACATAAAGGCCACGACACAGTCTCAGCTGCAGCAGAAAGGACTGAGAGGCAGAGAGAGCTCGAGGTGAGTCGACAAAACATCCAGCAGAGAATCCAGGACAGAGAGAAAGATGTGAAGCTGCTTCAGCAGGAGGTGGAGGCTATCAATGGCTCTGCTGATAAAGCAGTGGAGGACAGCGAGAAGATCTTCACTGAGCTGATCCGTCTGATGGAGAAAAGAAGGTCTGATGTGAAGCGGCAGCTCAGATCCCAGCAGGACACTGAAGTGAGTCGAGTCAAAGAGCTTCAGGAGAAGCTGGAGCAGGAGATCACTGAGCTGAAGAGGAAAGACGCTGAGCTGAAGCAGCTCTCACACACAGAGGATCACAACCAGTTTCTACACAACTACCCCTCACTGTCAGCACTCAGTGAATCTACAGACTCATCCAGCATCAACATCCGTCCTCTGCGCTACTTTGAGGACGTGACAGTGGCTGTGTCAGAAGGCAGAGACAAACTGCAGGACGTTCTGACAGAGACGTGGACAAACGTCTTAGAGACAGTGACTGAAGTGGAGGTTTTACTGTCAGGACCAGGACCAGAGCCCAAGACCAGAGCTGGATTCTTCAGATGTTCACGTGAAATCACTCTGGATCCAAACACAGCAAACACACGGCTGTTATTATCTGAGGGGAACAGAAAAGCAACATTAATGAGTCAACAACAGTCTTATTCTAGTCACCCAGACAGATTCACTGGATGGTGTCAGGTCCTGAGTAGAGAGAGTCTGACTGGACGTCGTTACTGGGAGGTGGAGTGGAGAGGGGGAGGAGTTTATGTAGCAGTCGCATACAAGAACATCAGCAGAGCAGGGGGCTCACATGAATGTGGATTTGGAAACAATGACAAATCTTGGGCGTTATATTGTGACATAAACAGTTATAACTTTCGGTACAACAGTGTCCAAACTCCCGTCTCAGGTCCTCCGTCCTCCAGAGTAGGAGTGTACCTGGATCACAGAGCAGGTATTCTGTCCTTCTCCAGCATCTCTGAAACCAGGACTCTCCTCCACAGAGTCCAGACCACATTTACTCAGCCTCTCTATGCTGGACTTAGTCCTTATTATCCTCCTGGATCCTCTGCTGAGTTCGGTAAAGTGAAATAGTCAGACGTCCTCTCAGGGACAGTGGGTTAAACTCTGTGTTTTAATCTTCTTTTGTCTTCATGTTTGTTGCTGAGAGCTGATTGTTGGGGCATTTCTTCAGCTGTCAATCAAACCCTGTGGGCGGTACTTTGACGTCTTCTCATCAGCTGCTGTGGAAATGTTGGAGCTCCTTCCTGTGTCTGTTTAGCCATGGAGGCTATCACTGCTCAGGATGACTTTTGTTTCTCTGCATGAAAATGGAAACTTGTCTGAGCTCCAAATGTTTGTTGAATATTTGTATGTTGTTTCTCTTCCACTGCACGGGTCTGAAGAGAGAAGCAGCAGACCTTTCTTTATCGGAGACACTTTGTTCTCACTTTGGAAAGAAATCTAGAATTTATTTGTTTGGCAGAGCAAATGTTGTTGTTGTTGTTGTCCAAAGAGACGTCCAAATGAGGGACTATGAGGGATTCTAAAGTGGAATTCTCCTGATCAGAATCAATAAGGAGATGCTTCATTCTGAGATTCTGCTCAAACACACTGATTGTGTGGATGAAGTGAGACTTTACTGATGGGATATGTGAACAGACTGAAGGTTTACATGATGAACAAAGTCTTTTCTTCTCCTCTTCATTCCAGGGTATCAGACAGAGCTGATGGAGAACATGTGAAACTAATCTGAGAGTAGAACTGAGGCAGTTTTCCTCCTGAAACACCACAAAGTACAGAGTTCATGTTCAGAGCAGAAGAGCGTTTGTCAGTCAGTCTCTGTCACTAAAACAGCTTCGTCACAGAGAAATGAGCAGAGTTTTCTGTAACTTGTTAATCATTTTCTTTGTACGCTTAGTCAATAAAGAGGATTTATTACACAGACTTAAAGCTGCCGTAGGATGGAAAACTGTATTTATCTTGTTCAGTAGGGCTGCACGATTATGGCCAAAGTGATAATCACCATTATTCTGATGTATATTGAGATCGCGTTGATTCATTGTTTTTAGGGACGACATATTTTTATTGCTTTTAAATAAAAATAATTCAATCAACAGGCAACTGTTTTCAATCCAACAGGGTGGCAGCTTATGTCTTGGAGCTAAAGTCGAAACTTCGTTACAGGGTATCTACAGGAATCTTAAAGTAAAATTAAAAACATTTTTAAGACCTTTTCAAGAGTTTTTCAACATATTTTAAGAATGCAGCTACTTTGAGCTAACCGATTAAATCAGCCACACATCTTTTAAAAGGCACATTTGAGTTTTTAAAAGTAATTTAAATATATTTATAACATATTTATTGCCTATATGTCATCAGGTTGTAACACCACCTAAAAATTGAGGCATTCACCAACTTTCTCAGTTGCCTATAACAGCCTGTATGAGCCAACTATGGAAGTGTATAGGGGACTTAATTAAAATTATCATGCAAACTTGAAAATGAAAATGTAATCTCACAATAACATTATTATTTCCCACATATGTATGTGTTATTTAGGTAAAAATGAAAATGAAAATGCAATCATCCAATTTCCATTTTCATATTCCTAACTTATGTGGGCATTCTAGTACTATATTAAAATGAAAATGGAAACTGTTGGAATCATCATGTATATAAGTTATCTCATATTTACTCTTCACTCATCATATTCAATACTGCACAATGAAGTGCATAAGCATGTGCTAATATGAGTCTTTGAGTTTGTTACAGAGAAGTGTTCCTGGAAGCCTGCAGTGGATGGGTCACAGAGCAGACACCCAAAGAAGCAAGAACCAAAACAACTACTGATATGCAGCTGTTATAACATACATAGTTCCTGGAACATTCTGTACAGCACCATAGCCATAGCAACATATGCTAATCTAACATTCTCACAGTTCGTGCTGCTGCTTATCCCCTCTCCCCATGTAGCAGCAATGTGTATGTAACTAGGGACCTCCTTGATAATAATAAAAAGAGAGGAGGCGGCAGAGATGCCTCAGAGCGGTTGGAGTTTGTAACTGAGTACATCTCTGTCCGTTCTCCTCGCGAGTAAAAAGCCATAAACTCTCTTGTCTTTCTTCCTTGTTTGATATTTTAGGTGTCTAAACCTGACAGAAACAGCATTAGACATTTCATTTTCAATTACTTAACCTGCTCTAAAGGGGACATTATTCAAATGCAGTTAGCAAAACAGCTCCCCCAGTCTATTGCATTTACATGTCAATGTTCCTCATGGTCATTTTAGGTCAAAATTTAAATTAAATTGCAATTTCCCAACTATTTGAAAATGAAAATGACAACAGCATTTGACATTTCATTTTCAAAGACTTAATCTGCTCTATAGCGGACTATATTCAAATGCAATGAGTAAAACAGCTAATGCATTTGCTTTTCCATCTCACCATGCTCTTATTAGGTCAATATTAAAATCTAAGAGGGAGGAAGATGCTAACACAGATCGGTAGACAGATAATAACACAGACAGCAAGATACCAATACAGCCAGGTAGATGCTAACAGAGAGGTAAATGCTAACAGACAAGCAGATGCCAAATGAGAGGTAGATGCTAATACAGATGGTTATATGCTAATACAAACAGCTATATGCTAACAGAAAGGTAAATGCTGACACAGAGAGGAAGATGCTAACAGGGAGGTAGATGCTAACAGATTGGTAGATGCTAACAGAGAGGTGGATTCTAATACAAAGGTAGATGCTAACACAGGCAGGTAAATGCTAACAGACAGGTAGATGCTGGAACAAACAGCTAGATGCTAACAAGGACGAAGATGCTAACAGTAAGGTAAATGCTGACACAGAGAGGAAGATGCTAACACAGACAGGTCGATTCTAAAAGAGAGTTATATGCTAACACAGGCAGGTAGTTGCTAACACAGAGAGGAATATGCTAAAAAAGGAGGTAGATACTAACATAGAGGTAGATGCTAACAGAGAGGTAAATGCCAATACAGAGAGCTAGATGCCAATACAGAGAGGAAGATGCTAACAGAATGGTAGATGCTATCACAGATCAGTAGACAGGTAGATGCTAACACAGACAGTTAGATGCTAACAGGGAGGTAGATGTTAAAAAAGAGGTAGATTCTAATAGAGATTTATATGCTAACAGAGTTAGATGGGAACACAGGCAGGTAGATGCTAAGAGGGAAGAAGATGCTAACATTGAGGTAGATTGTGTAACAGCTGACTGACAACATTTACATTAAAATACTAGTCATTCATTAATGATTAGTAAAATGGCTTGTTGATAGAAACATTTCTTACTAGTAAGTATAGAAAAGTTCCTAATAAGTAAAATAGAAGCAGCAGTAGCTAAATAATAGATACTGGTTAAATGGTTTAGTTACTAGTAACTGTTGGAATAGTTGCACACCTGAGTCCTCATCTCTGACACCTTTTCCACACATTCTAGGATGGCATGGTTTCAAATCAAAAAAGCTGAACTGATTGCCTTTATTAGAGGCTGTTTGGCTTCTGATTCTCACTGACTTACTGAGGAAGTTGATGCTGCTGAGCTGCTCCAACAACGCTGCAGTGGAGCAGGTCAGCAGTATCAAATTCCTGGGGGTGCAGATCACAGAGACTTAGACCTGGTCCCTTAACACCTCTGCTCTTGTGTAGAGAGCTTCCCCCCTGCCATCCTCACCACTTTCTACAGATGGACAACAGAGAGCATACTGACCAGCTGCATCTCTGTCTGGTTTGGGGCCTGCAACGCCTCAGACTGGAAATGTGTAGAGAGAGTGGTGAGGACAGCGGAGAGAATCATCGGGACAGCACTTCCTTCCATCTATGACACTGCTCGCAGACGCTGCCTGACCAGGGCTCAGACTATCATAAAAGACCCGTCCCACCTCCATCATGGACTGCTCTCCCTGCTGCCCTCAGCAGCTTCAAATGCAGAACATCCAGATTCCACATCAGCTTCATCCCTAACATCATAAACCTGCTAAACTCCCAATAATTTTCCCCCCATACATACGACACCACTCACTTTTCATTTTATTGTATTTGCTTTCTGTTTCTTTTAGCTATATTTAATCCTATTGTACATTGCATATACTTATATTTATAATGTTCTTTTCTTTTTTACTTGTCTCTGTCTTTTATTGGTCTATCGAAGTCTAAGTCTAAGTCTAAACAAAGAATCCACAGAGCTCCTCCTCTTCCTGGAACGAGCGGCAGCTCGATAACCCCTCCCTCTGCTTCCTGCTCTCCAATCACAGCGAGCTCCACTCTGTCCATATATTTCTTGGTTTCCTCCCCTTCAGATCTACAGTTTGAAGATGGGTGTTGAACATGTGCTGAAGTCCAGCAGCTGACAGGCTCCACCTTGTTAACTGCAGACACACCTGTGTCGTCAAACTAGTTGCACTTCTGAGGAAGTGAAACTCAGACGGTCGTTGCCACTGAGAGGTGAAATGGCGCAGAAAGGAGTTCAGCTGGACCGGGGAAACCTTCTCTTGTTCCATCTGTCTGGATCTACTGAAGGATCCGGTGACTATTCCCTGTGGACACAGCTACTGCATGAACTGTATTAAACGCTTCTGGGATGAAGAGGAGGAGACGAAAATCCCCAGCTGCCCTCAGTGTAGGCAGACCTTCACACCGAGGCCTGTCCTGCTGAAAAGCACCATGTTAGCAGTTTTAGTGGAGGAACTGAAGAAGACTGGACTCCAAGCTGCTCCTGCTGATCACTGCTATGCTGGACCTGAAGATGTGGCCTGTGATGTCTGCACTGGGAGAAAACTGAAAGCCCTCAAGTCCTGTCTGGTCTGTCTGGTCTCTTACTGTGAGAAACACCTGCAGACTCATTATGAATCACCTACATTCAAGAAACACAAGCTGGTGGAGCCCTCCAAGAAGCTCCAGGAGAACATCTGCTCTCATCACGATGAGGTGATGAAGATGTTCTGCCGTACTGATCCATGAGAGTATCTGTTATCTCTGCCCTGTGGATGAACATAAAGGCCACGACACAGTCTCAGCTGCAGCAGAAAGGACTGAGAGGCAGAGAGAGCTCGAGGTGAGTCGACAAAACATCCAGCAGAGAATCCAGGACAGAGAGAAAGATGTGAAGCTGCTTCAGCAGGAGGTGGAGGCTATCAATGGCTCTGCTGATAAAGCAGTGGAGGACAGCGAGAAGATCTTCACTGAGCTGATCCGTCTGATGGAGAAAAGAAGGTCTGATGTGAAGCGGCAGCTCAGATCCCAGCAGGACACTGAAGTGAGTCGAGTCAAAGAGCTTCAGGAGAAGCTGGAGCAGGAGATCACTGAGCTGAAGAGGAAAGACGCTGAGCTGAAGCAGCTCTCACACACAGAGGATCACAGCCAGTTTCTACACAACTACCCCTCACTGTCAGCACTCAGTGAATCTACAGACTCATCCAGCATCAACATCCGTCCTCTGCGCTACTTTGAGGACGTGACAGCGGCTGTGTCAGACGGCAGAGACAAACTACAGGACGTTCTGACAGAGACGTGGACAAACGTCTTAGAGACAGGGACTGAAGTGGAGGTTTTACTGTCAGGACCAGGACCAGAGCCCAAGACCAGAGCTGGATTCTTCAAATATTCATGTGAAATCACTCTGGATCCAAACACAGCAAACACACAGCTGTTATTATCTGAGGGGAACAGAAAAGCAACAAGAATGAGTCAACAACAGTCTTATTCTAGTCACCCAGACAGATTCACTTATTGGCCTCAGGTCCTGAGTAGAGAGAGTCTGACTGGACGTTGTTACTGGGAGGTGGAGTGGAGAGGGGGAGGAGTTTATGTAGCAGTCGCATACAAGAATATCAGCAGAGCAGGGAGGTCAGATGAAAGTGCATTTGGATACAATAACAAATCTTGGGCATTAAGATGTGACACAAACAGTTATAACTTTCGGTACAACAGTGTCCAAACTCCCGTCTCAGGTCCTCGGTCCTCCAGAGTAGGAGTGTACCTGGATCACAGAGCAGGTATTCTGTCCTTCTACAGCATCTCTGAAACCATGACTCTCCTCCACAGAGTCCAGACCACATTCACTCAGCCTCTCTATGCTGGACTTTGTCTTTATTCTCTTGGAGACTCTGCTGAGTTCTGTAAAGTGAAATAGTCAGACGTCCTCTCAGGGACAGTGGGTTAAACTCTGTGTTTTAATCTTCTTTTGTCTTCATGTTTGTTGCTGAGAGCTGATTGTTGGGGCATTTCTTCAGCTGTCAATCAAACCCTGTGGGCGGTACTTTGACGTCTTCTCATCAGCTGCTGTGGAAATGTTGGAGCTCCTTCCTGTGTCTGTTTAGCCATGGAGGCTATCACTGCTCAGGATGACTTTTGTTTCTCTGCATGAAAATGGAAACTTGTCTGAGCTCCAAATGTTTGTTGAATATTTGTATGTTGTTGTTTCTCTTCCACTGCACGGGTCTGAAGAGAAAGCAGCAGACCTTCCTTTATCGGAGACACTTTGTTCTCACTTTGGAAAGAAATCTAGAATTTATTTGTTTGGCAGAGCAAATGTTGTTGTTGTTGTTGTCCAAAGAGACGTCCAAATGAGGGACTATGAGGGATTCTAAAGTGGAATTCTCCTGATCAGAATCAATAAGGAGATGCTTCATTCTGAGATTCTGCTCAAACACACTGATTGTGTGGATGAAGTGAGACTTTACTGATGGGATGTGTGAACAGACTGAAGGTTTACATGATGAATAAAGCAACATGAACAAAGTCTTTTCTTCTCCTCTTCATTCCAGGGTATCAGACAGAGCTGATGGAGAACATGTGAAACTAATCTGAGAGTAGAACTGAGGCAGTTTTCCTCCTGAAACACCACAAAGTACAGAGTTCATGTTCAGAGCAGAAGAGCGTTTGTCAGTCAGTCTCTGTCACTAAAACAGCTTCGTCACAGAGAAATGAGCAGAGTTTTCTGTCACTTGTTCAACATTTTCTTTGTGCGCTTAGTCAATAAAGAGGATTTATTACACAGACTTAAAGCTGCCGTAGGATGGAAAACTGTATTTATCTTGTTCAGTAGGGCTGCACGATTATGGCCAAAGTGATAATCACCATTATTCTGATGTATATTGAGATCGCGTTTATTCATCGAGTTTAGGGACGACATATTTTTATTGCTTTTAAACAAAAATAATTAAATCAACAGGCAACTGTTTTCAATCCAACAGGGTGACGCTTATGTCTTGAAGCTAAAGTCGAAACTCGTACAGGGTATCTACAGGAATCTTGAAGTAAAATTCAAAACCTTTTTAAGACCTTTTCAGGACTTTTTCAACATATTTTAAGAATGCAGCGCTACTTTGAGCTAACCGATTAAATCAGCCACACATCTTTTAAAAGGCACATCTGAGTTTTTAAAAGGAATTTAAATATATTTATAACATATTTATTGCCTATATGTCATCAGGTTGTAACGCCACCTAAAAACTGAGGCATTCACCAACTTTCTCAGCTGCCTATAACAGCCTGTATGAGCCAACAGTTTTCTATGTGAAGGTCAGATTTCCTGCAAAAATCAGCTGTCTTACTTTATCTGTGACGTTTATGTTCGCAACATTACAGCAAAACTGTGAAACACAGTGTAACTTTGTGTTGTAGTTGGTTTAAACTAGATAATGTGAGCTTGCCTGCAGTGTGATAACTTTGATCGACCACCTGATCAATACAACAAAGTTCAAACAGGCCAAGAGGGAACAAAGATGAAGAGAATAAACTGAGTGATGAATAACGTAAGTAGTGTAGGAGGTGCAGCACAACCTGCAGGAGGAACTGCTCTAACTGACTGGATTAGTATAATATAACATTAAAAGTAAAGTATATTGTTAATTTAATAGTAAATTTTAAGTTTGATTTTAATATATTCTGTATGTTACTTTATTCATCATTTCATATAACAGTATATAACTTACCACTAGTATGATTCTTTTTTTTTTTGTAAAATTAATTCAAATTCCAGCTGTTTCAGTTTGGGTTTGTTTTTTATTCATTAACTTTGTGCAATAAAAACGCTCCAGGCTGCATGAGAGTCTCCAACCTTGATTTTAGGCTGCTAACTCGTCAACAATCAGAACCGTTTATGCAAAACATTTATAAAGTTTGTCGCAGCACATCAAACTTTTTTTAAATCCAGCTCTATCCAGGCTGTGATTGGTCTGTTCCAGTGGTGTAGTCTAGATTTCTGTAATAAGTACACTGTGATTTTTCGATCCCAGCCTCATACTCACCCGTCCCAGAGTGACGTTCCATGAGCACCACTACTCTCACTAATACTTACAGAATGCATGTACATGTAACAGAGATCATTGTGAAGGACGGCTTATCAACAACGCAGAGACTTTAACAGCCAGTGACAGTTACAGGTGGGAAAGGGCGTCACTTTGAGTTCAAGCGTGGTGGGAACATGTTAGGGCTCAGATTAGAGTTGTGACAAAACACTTAGCATACGAGACGGACAAACCAAAATATTGGGGTCACGAGATCTAGAAGATATTTTAATAGTATTTAAAGGAATATTCATTGAGAAATACACAATGGGGGATCTGGAGATATTTTCTGCACCAATTTATGGTGGAAATGTCTCATGTTTAGTGTTAATCACATCATAATTAACTCAGCTACATTCAGCCTTAGATGTTTGGTTACTGATAACATTAATGTTAACACAGGTCTGTATGGTGTTTTCACTCAGCAGGTAACGTTACGATAACATCAGCCTCATCTGGTATTTCCACGCTCCTTCGCCGGACAAACTTCTCATATGTAGCCAGGCCCCCTGTGTCACAAAATACATGTGTGTGGGGAAAAGTTGTGCTTGAAGGCGATCTTCCAGCACACTGTCCAGGGCTGGTTTATGGAAGTTGGCAAGTTTAACAGGAAGTTTACCCGAAACAAAATCACAGGAAAGCAAAAACCTTAAAGCAGCACACTGGGAATAAAAATCCAAGGACAATTATTATGAATTAAACAATGTCTTAGACAATTAATCTTAAAGATACTATTACAGTTTTCCACACTCGCTTTAGTACATTTCTCAGATCAAGGCAAGGCAAGTTTATTTGTATAGCACATTTCAACAACAAGGTAATTCAAAGTGCTTTACATAAAACATAAAAGCAACAGGGAAAAACAATAAAAACGTTTAAAAGCAACATAAAATATAATACAATCAGGGTTAAAAGAGTTAAATGGAAAATAAAAACAGGCTGAGGGGTTGAGCAAATAACTGAGTCACAATCATTCTGAAAATAGAACAAACAGAGGTACTCTTAATCTACTCTCTAGCTAGTCTGTACTCGGGTCCACAGCAATCTTTGAGTCCACTGAAACTCCAAAAACCCTCGGACACCACAGAGAAACCAGGACATGTCTGTCAGCAGGCCCCTTTGATCCAGTTATACTCTGGACCCACCTGCACGTTTACAGGTGGACAGAGGTTCCTGCAAATCACTTGGGCGCGTGATTTATGATTCACTTCCTTCACTCTGTTCAATCTCACTCCCAAAACGTCCTAACCCAGCTACCTACTCATTTCTCATCGTGTAAATATTTAATTAAAAGCAATGGTAAAAAGCTAAAAACAAAGAAAAAGAAAACAGGACAGTAAAAGATACAGTGCAGTGTAAGTTCTCAATAAAAAGAAAAATCTTAAATATTTAATTAAAAGCAGTTGTAAAAAGAAAAGTCTTCAGTCTTGATTTAAAAGAACTGACAGTTTCAGCAGACCTGCAGTTATCTGGGAGTTTGTTCCAAATATACGAGCATAATAACTGAGCAGCTGCTTCTCCTTGTTTAGTTTTGACTCTGGGGACAGAAAGCAGACCTGCCCCAGGCGACCTGAGAGGTCTGGATGGTTCATAACGAAGCACAAGATCAGAAATATATTTTGGCCCTAAACCATTTAGTGCTTTGTAAACTAACAGCAGGATTTTGAAATCAATTCTTTGACATACAGGAAGCCAATGTAAAGACCTCAGAACTGGAGTGATGTGATCCACCTTTTGGTCTTAGTGAGGGACTTCGAGCAGCAGCGTTCTGAATCAGCTGCAGCTGTCTGATGGATTTCTTAGGGAGCCCTGTAAGGACACTGTTACAGTAGTCAAGTCGACTGAAGATAAATGCATGGATAAGCTTTTCCAGGTCCTGCTGAGACATAAGGCCTCTTATCCTTGAGATATTCTTCAGGTGATAGTAGGCTGACTTTGTAATTGTCTTAATATGGCTCCTCAAATTCAGGTCTGAGTCCATGACTACACCAAGATTTCTGGCTTGGTCCGTGGTTCTTAACATTACAGATTGAAGTCGAGCACTGACTTTCAATGCGTTCCTCCTGGCTCCAAAACAATAACTTCAGTCTTATCTTTGTTTAATTGGAGAAAATTCTGGCACATCCAGTCGTTGACCTGCTCAATACAGTTACTCAGCGCCTGTATGGGATCATAGTCTCCTGGTGAAATGGTTATGTAGATCTGTGTGTCATCTGCATAATTATGGTAACATATTTTGTTGTTTTGTTGTTGTTTTTCATAATCTGAGCCAGTGGAAGCATGTAAATGTTAAACAAAAGAGGTCCCAGAATGGAGCCTTGGGGAACTCCACATGTCATTTTGTCAGCTCAGATGTGTAGTTACCTATAGACACAAAGTAGTCCCTGTCCTTTAAGTAGGATTCAAACCAGTTTAGTACTGTGCCAGAAAGTCCAACCCAGTTTTCAAGTCTGTCTAGTAATATGTTGTGGTCTACTGTGTCGAATGCAGCACTGAGATCCAATAATACTAAGACTGAAATTCTGCCACTGTCAGTGTTTAAATGGATGTCATTGAAGACCTTAACTAGAGCCGTCTCAGTGCTGTGGTGTGGTCGAAAACCTGACTGGAAGACATCAAAACAGTTATTTAGTGCCAAGAAAGCACTAAGCTGTTGAAAAACAGCCTTTTCAATTATTTTACTTAAAAATGGGAGATTTGATATGGGCCTATAATTCCAAATTAGTGAACTATCTAGATTGCTCTTTTTTAAGAGTGGCTTAATGACTGCAGTTTTCAGGGCCTGTGGGAAAAAACCTGAGAGGAGAGACATGTTGACAATTTGTAGTAAATCTAAGGCCATGCATTTAGACACCTTTTGAAAAAACCTGTTGGCAGAATATCAAGGCAGCATGAGGAGGATTTCAGATTTTGTATTATGTCCTCCATGTTTTTATGGTTAATAGAATCAAATTGTCTCATGCTATAAGAATTGTTTTT
Organism: Lepomis macrochirus; assembly: GCA_024633595.2. Lineage (NCBI taxonomy): Eukaryota > Metazoa > Chordata > Actinopteri > Centrarchiformes > Centrarchidae > Lepomis > Lepomis macrochirus. The sequence goes on along the minus strand of JALXJV020000010.1, from coordinate 35,385,192 downwards.
AAGTGGACACAGGGATAACACATATCCTGTTACTGACTTGGAGCCGCTGATTGCTTGTCTAATTGTTTGAATTTTGTCTGCAAAGAAGGAAGCAAATTCATTGCAGGCCCTGGTGGATAGAAGGTCAGAGGCTACAGACACAGGAGGGTTGGTTAGCCTGTCGACAGTAGCAAACAGGGCACGAGCATTATTAGTGTTTTTGTTGATGATGTCTGAGAAGAAGGAGCGCCTTGCATTTCTCAGCTCTAAATTATAAATGCGAAGTCTCTCTTTATAGATGTCATAATGAACCTGGAGATTTGTTTTCCGCCACCTGCGTTCAGCTTTTCGACACTCTCTTTTTTGAGTTCTAACCAGCGTGGCATTTCTCCACGGAGATCTTCTCTTACCAGAGACCACCTTCACCTTGGCTGGTGCAATGGCATCAATAACATTTGTAATTTTAGAACTGAAATTATCCACAAGCTCATTGACAGAGACCTGTGGAAGGACAGGTGTCGGGGAGAAAGCCTCAATAATTTTTTCACTAGTGTTCTCTGTGATATGCCGTTTTGTGATCACCTCTGATTTAACATTTGTGTGCACGCAGATAGCACTCTCAAAGAAAACACAGGAATGATCAGAGAGAGCAACATCAGTCACCACAACCTTGGGAATGTCCAGACCCTTGGAGATGACCAAGTCCAAAGTGTGCCTTACTATGTGCGTGGGCTCCGTCACATGTTGAGTCAGTCCATAATTATCAAGAACACAGAACAGTTCTTTAGTCCCTCTGTCCTGGGGTTGTCAACATGGATGTTAAAATCACCAACAATAACCACACAGTCAAAGTCAACACAGATTATAGACAGCAGTTCACCAAAGTCATCAAAAAGTTTGCACAGTATTTAGGGGCCTGTAGATGTTTAGAAAAATAGCTCTAGAAGGGGAGTTCAGTTGAAGAGCCACATATTCAAAAGAAGCAAAATTCCCATAAGAAATCTTTTGCATTGGATGGAGTCATTAAACAAAATGGCAACTCCACCTCCTCTCTTTGCACTCTGGCTTCACTTCATAAAACTGAAGTTGGGAGGGTCGACTTCGATAAGGACAGCTGCACTGTTATCTTGGTCCAACCAAGTTTCAGTTAAAAACATGAAATTAAGATTGTGAGTTATTATAAAATCATTGATTAAAAATGTTTTGCCTGCCAAAGACCTAATGTTTAACAAAGCTAATTTTAGTGAGTTAAAAACATTATCTGGCCCACTTTTTTCAACAGGCTGCAGCTGACGAGGAATTAGTACTAAACTTGCCGGCTTCCTGTTTTTTAACACATTCACCATGCTTTTTCTGTTACCTATCAAGACAGGGATGGAGAAGACTACCAGCACATTGGGCCCCGGCTTGTCCTGGGAAGAGTCATGAGTGCTATATTCCTTGTAGCCTGGACCCAGCACATATCAGACAGAGCTTACTGGGCTTTTAGCCATTGCGGAGCGGGATGGCCGGGTTGTGCCTGGAGGACTTAGAGCCAGTGGTGGAGGTGGACGGTGAGGGGGGGGGTTTAGGGTAGAGAAAATGGGAGTGGAGCGAGGGAAGGTGCGCGGAGTGAATTTGGTCCCAGCTCTAAGATCAGAATTGAAATTCTCAAAACTACTTGTTCAACCTCCACATCATCTCGTCACTTGTGCACATCATTAAAGCACTTTCTCATTGCTTTGAACATTTTGCAAATGCTCTGACACATTGAAGCAAATCATTTTGTACAATTGTCTGCTGTTTCCTACATTATCATTTGCTTATGTCATGCTGACCACAATGAATTATACCAGTCTCTGCTGAACAGTCTTACTCCCCCAAAACATCTTGGCACAAGTTCATCGCATCAGTCACTACATGCAAAAAGGTTGAACATCATCAGCTCATGAACCCTCAATTTGCAAGCATATATAGACAGAGCACAACACAGTGTCACAATATCTGACAATGGAAGAACAACAAGGAAATGAACAGGGCCAACAGATGGGAAGAAGAAGAGGAGCAGTGGTGGAAGGGTAGGAAGGCAAAACAGAGGAAGAGGTAAAAGAGGCCAACGACATCGGCAAGTTCCTGATGAAATAAGGGCCACAATTGTGGACCATGTTCTCAATCATGGCCTTTCAATGGCAGAAGCTGGTCGAAGGCTGCAGCCAAATGTTGGGAGAACAACTGTGTCTTCAATCTTTCAAACGTTTCGTAGACAGAACAGGTTTGTAATATAACAATGTGCACTGTACTGCAGTATTGCACACTTACTGTATCAGAATCAGTGATACTTTATTGACCCCCAAAGGGAGATTCTGTAAAATGCTTCATTTGACAGGATTCCGCTTGCGTTTCACAGTAAAAAGCAAATACAACTTCATACAGACACATAGTGTGCAGTATATTGTAGCACATAAACACAGGCAGTAACATATTTTTGAATATCTTACTCAATCTTGTGTTTTGCATACTGTTCTTTCCCCACATAAAACTGCAAGACAACCTCACAGGGGGGGCAGACGGCCCCTTTTCACACCTCAACAGGAGGAGGCTATATGCACCATGGTCATAGAAAATAATGCCATTAGACTGTCCAGTCTCCTGTCCAGTCTCTTGCAGTGTCTTACTTTGTACTGTTGACATTATAGTAAACACCTTAGCTGCAGTTATATCAGACAACACTGACAACATGACTAAACATTTTGACTATCTTGTTCATAAACAAGACACAAGGACGCGTCACTCTGACGGCACTGACATGTTCAATGACAAAGATTTGTTTTTGAGACACAGACTAAGGATTTTGAGCAAGTTACGGGCTTTTGCAGGTAAAACACTGTGTTTTGCTGTTTGTACTTCCTGTTTCGAGAAATGCACTTACTGTTTTGCAAATGTTAAGGATGATTCGAGAAAAGCACCAAAGCGACTGAGAGAAACTGTAACCCGACGCCCTCAGCCTGCAGACGCACCGACGTTCACTAAAGCAAACAACCAGGAAAATCTATGAAGCTCAAACATGTTTAGAGCTGAAACTATTCAAGCTGATCAGCAGAAAATAAATTTAATAATCGAAACAGCAAACTTTTTCAGGTAAAACCACGAATCCAGATCAGATCAGCTGATAATGACAGCTCATGTGACAAACAGCCGTGTTTATCTTAAGTTAGCTGTTATTGTGTTAGCTCATCTTTAACAGCCGTTTTCTCTGCACGCCGAGTCACTTTCAGAACTTTGCACGCCGCTTCTTACAGCGAGACGTTTTTCAAACCTCTGTAAACGTGGAAAGAAAGGCTCCGTCACGCTCAGCAGTCAGTTTGAAATCAAACTAGATTTTGGTTTATTAAGACAATAAAAGTAGAAGAATCTGTCCACTGCGTGACTAAGAAGCTCTGACTATGTTCTGTCCTGATGAGTCGATTTATGGATTCGTTCATGGACAGAAAAGCGTCAGCTTGTCTGTTTTCTGTCTCAGTAACTGAATCTTTGTGTTGAGGATGAAATAAAACATCTGAAGTCGTCAGAGACACAAAGACCAGAATCCAACCGGGCGGTGTGGCCACAGTTTCCCGCCCTGGCAGCCCTGAGGAGTCCCGGCCTCGCGGCGTTTCTGTGTCAGGTGTTGTTTTGAGGCGCTTCGGCTGGTTTTCAGATAAGCGGCGGCGGCTTCCTCCGTCAGTTGGCGATGGAGTCTCTGCTGGTGTGTCTGCTGCTGCTCTCGCTCGGCGGTGCGTCTCTTTATTTGATCATTTCATGTACTGATGTCTGAATGTTCACACGTTTAAATCCACAGCTCGGCTCGCTGCTTATCAAAGGGCGACAGGCTAAACAGCTGTTTGTCACTTTAAGACTCCTTCAAATTAAAGCTTCCTGTCTGCAGGATTAAAACAGCACGGCTCAAACGTCTGGAGGACAGAAGAAATATATATTCAGAGCAGAACCGCAACGACTGATTGATTAGTTTTCGACTAATAAATTAATCTGCAACTATTTTGATGATCACTTAAATCGGTTTGAGTCGATTTTTAAGAAAAAAACTTCCAAATTCTCTGATTCCAGATTCTTAAATCTGAATATTTTCTGGTTTCTTTGCTCCTCTGTGACAGTAAAGTGAATTTATTTGGGTCAGAGACAAAAGACGTTTGAAAGAAGCACTGATCAACATTTTCTGAACCAGACATGATCCATAAATCAAGAAAATAATCGACAGATTAACTGACAATGAAAATAGTCGTTAGTTGCAGCTCTAATTTAGAGACGACACAGAGATTTTATTTCTCAAGTAAAAACGCTTCTCGTCTTAAAAAGGTCAACTGGACATTTTTCAGTTTTTAAATCACTAATTAATAAAGAAAACAATTAACAGTTACTTTCAGATTTATTCAAATACATATAATCTACAATTGAAAGTATTTTAAATGGACGGACAGGCAGTTTATTTTCCAACAAGACAAAGCGTCTTATTTCTCCTGAGCAGTGCTGACACAGAGAAATCACCTCAGTCCATTAATGTTCAAATCCAAACATTAAATAATTGATCAGCACAAATTTTAACAACTGTTTTCTATCAGGAACTGAATGTTTTTTGACATTTGAAGACGTCACGTTGGACTTTTTACTCTTCTGACATTTTAGAGACGAAACAACTAATCGTTTAACTGACAAATCGATAAAGAGAATGATGATAGTTGCAGCACTAAAGGAGAGATTTTAAAACATTTACATTTACTCATTTGGCAGACGCTTTTATCCAAAGCGACTTACATTTGAGGAACAACTTACAAGTATCAACAGAGCATCAAATACAGATCTACAACTGACAATACATACTAGTAAGAGCAGCAATAAATCCTAGTAAGAGCTCATATACATATCACATCAATGGGTAAATACCTGGGGAAGAAAGTAAGAGTTAACAGAAAGTGCAATCAGAACAAAAAGTGCAGTCAATACAAGATAATTGTAGGGATAGAAGAAGAAGAGCACAGGAAGTGCATGTTAGAGGTTAGTTAGTTAGAGGTGTTATAAGAGGAAGTGTTCTCGGAAGAGATGAGTTTTCAAGAGCTTCTTGAAGTTAGAGAGGGACGCCCCTGCTCTGATGGCATGTGGTGGCTCGTTCCACCATCGTGGTGTCACAGATGAGAACAGCCGGGACTGGGATCAGCTTTGTGTGAAGGGCTGGCAGAGCCAGGCAGCCGTTAGATGGAGGGCGTAGAGGCAGAAGGAACGTAGGTTTGTATAATGGAGTTAAGGTAGATGGGTCCAGATCCGGTGGTCACTCTGTATGCAAGCATTAGTGACTTCTGGAGGCCACGGGAAGCCAGTGGAGGTCACTGAGTAATGCAGTGACATGCATCCTTTTGGGCTGATCAAAAACCAGACGCGCTGCTGCGTTCTGAACCATTTGTAGGGGTTTCACAGCACAAGCTGAAAGACCTGCTAGGAGGCGTTGCAATAGTCGGCGAGAGATAACCATGGCCTGTACCAGAAGCTGGGTGGCATACTGAGTGAGGTAGGGCCTGATTTTCCTTATGTTGAATAAAGCAAAGCAGCATGACTTAGAGACAGCAGCGACATGGTCTGAAAATGACAGTTGATCATCAATCAAAACACCCAAGTTTCTCACCACCTTGGTTTGAGTGATGGTTGAGGAGTCAATTTGTAGTTTGATGTTATGGTAAATTGATTGCTTGGCTGGAATGACCAAGAGTTCAGTCGTGGAGAGGTTTAGTTGAAGGTGGCAGGCCTTCATCCATGTAGATATGTCCGAGAGACAGTCTGTAATCCGCGCCGAGACAGAGGGATCGTCTGGCAGGAAGGATAGATAGAGTTGCGTATCGTCTGCGTAGCAGTGGTAAGAGAAGCCGTGTGAGTGAATGATCGGCCCAAGTGAGGTGGTGTAAATTGAGAAGAGAAGGGGTCTTAGCACTGAGCCTTGGGGCACGCCTGTGGAGAGGCAGTGGGAGGAGGATAATTGTCCTTGCCACAAGACATTGTAGGAGCGCCCAGAAAGGTAGGACTCGAACCACAGGAGTGCTTTACTCGAGATGCCCATTGTTGAGAGTGCGGATAGCAGGATTGCGTGGTTGACTGTATCAAAGGCAGCTGATAGGTCTAGCAGGATGAGAACCGAGGATTGGGCTGCAGCTTTCGCTGACCTTAGGGCTTCTGTTACAGACAGAAGAGCTGTTTCAGTAGAGTGGGCACTCTTAAAGCCAGACTGATATGGATCAAGGAGGTCATTCTGTGAGAGGAATTCTGAGACCTGCTTGAAACCGCCTGCTCAAGAGTTTTGGATAAAAATGGTAGAAGAGACACTGGTCGATAGTTCTCAACTTGAGTAGGGTCAAGTGAGGACTTTTTGAGCAAGGGTGTAACCTGAGCCCGACGTATTAATCATCGCAGAGGATAAAGTCACTTTCATTCCTTTCTCTCCTTTAATTTCCTTTTATTGATTGTTAGTTGTTTATGATTCAGTATCTCCTAGTTTGGAGTATTTCCATCTTCATCACGTCTCATCGTCATCTTGACTTGTAAAATGACGAGATATCAGGTACCTTTTGTATATTAAGTGTATTTGGTCCTTCTGATAAGAAAATCAACACTTCCTGTTCTGAAGGCTCCCACGGCGCCGCCCTGCCAGCCTCCACCGTGCAGGTGAGAGTCGGGGAGGACGCCACCCTGCAGTGCCCCCTGCTGGACGCCTCCGACGCCTCCACCCTCAGCTGGTACAGGAAGGCAGCAGGGCAGAGTCCTCAGCTGGTTCTGACCTTCAGGTCCACCAACACCTCCCACGTGAAGTACGGCTCGGCGTCGGTCCCAGAAAGTCTCGCCGCTGCCGACGGCTCGCTGCTGCTGCTGCTGGCTCCCAGCAGAGCGACTCGGCGGTGTATTACTGCGGCGTCAGTCAAGGCCAGGACCAGAAGAAGAATCTGACATGGGACTGAAGCGAGCGGCTGCTTCCTGGTTCCACCTATCCGGACCGAGCCCAACGCTTTCTGTATTTCAGATTATAGGACAGAGTCTCCTGAAGCTGCAGCACCTGGATGATGTCATGAAATGCAGGAAATTCACCTTCAGTTAGCTCATTTATTTTGTCTCATTTCATTTTTATTGTTAATATTATTTGACTCTTTGTCTTTTGCCGTATTCAGTAGTTTATCTTTACAGTGTGAATAAAGAACGTCTCTTTACTTCACCGTGATCAAAATGATTTCTGAATAAAATTAAACTCCGACAGTTTATACAAGTACAGCTGACAGGATTATTAGACTGACAACAACTTTGACGGTTTACAATTGTTCCAGCTCAAATGTGAAGATTTGCTGCTTTTCCTTTTAATTATTGAATTAATTTTGAGGTTTGGACAAAACAAGCGTTATGAAGCAGTGTTTCCTGGCTCAGAATGGGCCTTTGGGGGATTGACTTCACGCGACAGTAAGCGTGGCCGTTTACACTAAAGTCAATGAGTCACCTTAGGACCAAAATCTATGCATTTTCTTGTTATTTCTGACCATCTGATAAACAAAATATATCCACAACCTGGAGAAAATAAGGTATAAATTAGTGTATTAATAAATATTATAATGTTGAATAGCCTACAGATACTTTACTGGTTGAGATTCAGCACAAATAAAACCGTCTTCTGACATCAGCCTGCACCACTGTGGTTAAAGTCTGATTAGTGCTAATGTTTGTGGTCATTATAATTTCAGATAACACTAGTTTAGGCTACTGTAGCGTAGCATTTGTAGCCTAATATTAATTCCAGTTCCATTTTTGTGGTTTGTTTTCCATTTTTGAAAAATGCTCTACAATGTGGTCAGACTCTGATTTCTTTATGCAGAGTACTAACTTGTCTTTAATAAAAAACGTAAATACAGAGCAGCGAGTTCAGCGTTTCTAAAGTTCGCTGTAGCGCCCACAGCCTGCGCCTCAGCTCCTCCGGGCTGTGAGTGATCGGTTCACAAAAGTGACTTTGAGGTAGATGCTAACACAGAGAGGCTATGGTGACGGGCAAATGAAGCTTCTGTGAAGCACTGAACCACTTGAGCCAGTCGTTTTGAAAATGGGTTCATTATTCCAAGTTTCAGTGACAGTGACCTCTGGTGAAGTGCAAGGCTGCAGGCAAATGAGGCCGGCTAGCTGGTAGACAGGAGGCTTTTAAAATGCATGCACACACCTCAATGAGCAGTGTTGGAAACTACTTTTGGTGAAAAGACGTTTAATTCTGAAGCATCTTTGCTTTGATCAGCCTTCGATTTAAAATATCTTTACGCTAACAGGGAGGTAGGCAGGGGGTAACACAAAAACTCAAGGACTTTGAGTCAACTGAGGCAGAGCCAGATTCACATGATTCAACCTCGAACCAGTCGGGTAACTAATTCAGTCAGTGAAGCAGTTGCTGCTTTGGATGTCATGTGTCACATAATTTTTTTCGGACCAAAGCAAACTTTGAAGCACGTAAAGCTTTAGTTTTGCATCTGCCATCACAAGAGGTAGATGCTAACACACAGACAACGTTGTAGGGATCCAGACCCTTTCTATCGCGGCTTTCCACAAAGATCCTTCAATCAAAACGGAATTTCCGCCAACATATGTCCCCTTCCCAGCTCCTCACCTTTCATACAGCAGTGAGCTTATTGGAATAATAATATTGGATAATAAAGCAGCATAAAATCGGGTATATGACAACAACATCATGACGACAACCGCAATCCATAACCTAGTATCAATGGATCCAGCACAGCAGTTTGGCCCGTGCACAGCCCAGCAGCACAGAGTCAGGATGATAAAAGATTCTTCCACTCACCACAGCTGAGGCTCACTTCAGGAGAAAGGCGGCACGAAGGTTTTCCTCTGGGCAGACTTCTGGATGGCTCAAGTTTTTCACAGAGTCTGCCGACTCGTTGCGGCCCTGCAGTGATGTTTAATTATTTTCTTCGGAGTTTAATAAACGTTACGACTGTCACTGAGCTCGTACCTGTTTTCCTCCACCTGTTTGTTTTGCTGCTCTTTGGCCCGCCTGTGTTGGCCAGTGATTGTTAAGCCCAGTTTCACAGCATCGTCCAGATGAGTCCCGCTGATCTCATGTTCTGCGATCCTCTCAGAAAGATGAAGATGAGACAGTCACAGGATGGTCTCTCTGGAGGCCAGAGGTGCTTATCAGGTCCCGCACTGCCTGTGGGACAGCGTCCGTTTGACGTTAGCTTGCTGTTAGCCATGGTGCTAACCTGTTGCTATCTGCAGACTAGTACAGCTCTTACACACAGTAAAGTACACAAAACTGTGTAGCAGTGAGTCAAACTTATTCTAAACTAGCCAGGCTACTGACTGTCTGCATATTCATTAAATTACACCTTTCTGACTTCTGCAGCTTGTCGCTAAATTACCTCCAGAGAAAAACACGCTGGAAGCAGCAGGCTGAACTCTGCTCTTCTCTGCCTGTTAGCCCCGCCCCTTAACCAATCACACGTTTAGAAACGTGACAGGCATCTACATAAACGAATCGGAGGCCTCTCTGCTGATGAAGAAAACATCACAGTCCATCAAGGTTCAGGGTCAGAGGTTACCCTCTTAAAGTGACAGAGGCCAATATGACAAGCCTTTTAACTTTTGATTTATCGCCTTAACTAAATCGCCCTGGTTACAACCATAACGCTCATTACATGCTGACAAAAAAAGGTGGATGCAAATTTCTGCAGGTAGCCTACAACAGCTGGGGCGAGTTCAGCGCCAACAAAACGTAGCAAAACGTTTGGAAACGGTGGTCCTCTGAACACCCTGCTGTTTACGCAAGCGCACTGCATTTTCCTGCCTTTTTAACACCGTTGTGTTTACAAACTGGTTGCAGCTGATTGGGTAACACCTGAGACACGCCCACCAAACGGGAGCAAACACATAGACATAGACGCCGCATCGACCGCTGCTGCCTATTGGCGCTGACGAGCCGTGCGGCCGCCATCTTGGACCGGTCACCCGCTCCACTCAGTCTAATCTGTTTGGCAGGTGCAACGAGCTGTCAGCGCATTTAATTAATCAGAACTTACTGAATACCGAACTGATTTTCACGCGTTTTTTTTGCTGCAAAGGTTATACATGTAGCTATGACCCAGGATACATTTCGGTGTATTTTAATGTTCACAGTGGGCTTAACAGTAATAGAATATTCTGATATATGATATAAAGTGACCAGACGTCCGAGAACAGAACATAATCCCCGAAAAGGGGGGAAACGGGGACATTTCCAGTTTGACTATCAATTGATTTTCCATTTTAAATTAATACTATTATTTCTATTCCAAGTTTTTTTTTCTGTATTTAGCCAGGGACAGGCAGCCAAAAACAGGGACTGTCCATTAAGTCTGGGACGTCTGGTCACCCTATGATATGTGATGTAGGCTATGATAGGTATATTGCAAATCACACACTATAAATATGATAGAGAAGCAGAAACAGATAGTCAGAGTCAGATATTTTAATTAATTTGAAACAATAAATATATGATTAACAAACAAACAATATATGATTAAATTATATCTCCAGTCCACTTGATGCTTTTTATATTTGTCCCTCTCTGTCACACTGTACGAACACGTTCTTCTACATCTCCTCCCAGCCCTTGACATTTAGCAGACCAATACACACATGAAAACTTTGCATGAGCTCAAAGCCCTGAAAGAGGACTGTTTTACAGAACTTTTTTCTCGTGCTCCCTTTCTGCAGTTCAAGAGAGGTGAGTTTGGCAATGTGATGCAGCCTGATCCTGAGAAACACAGACACAACCAATGACAACAAGTCAGAACGATGGCTGTCGATGCCAAGCTGTCTCCTCAATGTGTCCCCGAAAGCAGAAAACACCCTCCGATCCAATCTCCTCCCGGACGATGTGTGTGACATCTTAAGAGCTTGCACTGTTGAAGCTCACCGCCTCTGCAGCCCTCAGCACCTAATAATAATAATAATAATAATAATAATAATAATAATAATAATAATAATAATAATAATACAAAACATAATACATTATATTTATATAACGCTTTACACAGTGCTCAAAGACACGCTACAGAACAGAGAAAATAAGAACAAAGCAACCTTAAAATGCAAATATGGAATATAATTTATCAAGTCTCAGCTCATAGACTGTATATAAACAGCTGATAGCCGGTGAACACCGGCCGGTGCAGTAAACATAGCCTAACGTTAGCTAGCTGGCTACGATTTCAGTACAGTGATTCAAAGATCCTCGCTCCTTCTCAACTCTCTGGTAATTTTCTATTCACAAAATACAACCAATAGTAAGGAAATGTTAAATCTTACTTATGAAAAGTAATCTCCCGAGCCCTGCTTGCGATGGTCCGCCGATTTAAGCATAAATATGCTGCACAGCGCTCTGGCATCTCGCTCTTCAGCTGCTGCGACTGGGAGTTTGACCGGTCAAGATGGCGGCCGCATTTCTCGCGTTCCGGCGGTCGATGCGGCGTCTATGTATATTATGTCTATGGAGCAAACAGACCTGAAGCCCGTTGCAGAACTTTGCGCAACGTTTCAAGGAAACATGTCGTTCAATGTGAAAACGTTGCAAACCGGTGCAAAACGTTTTGAGATTGAACTCTGCTGAATTATCAGTGTTGGGCAAGCTACTTGGAAAATGTAGTGAGCTAAGCTACTAGCTACTTTACATTAAATGAAGCTTCACTACACAGACGCTACCCCCCAGTGAAATGTAGCAGGCTAAGCTACAGCAACTTTTAATTTTTTAATAGTTTATAGCTAGGTCATTTATATATAAATATTTATATACACACACTCACACACACAACATAGGCCTAGTTTATATTGAACCAACTTCATTCCACAGTAGCAATAGAAGAAAGACTAAAAACCTTCAATGTGTGTGTGTGAGAGCTAAATCAGACACAGAAACTCTCCTACTTACTGCCATATCATTGCTGCTAAATGTACTTCCGGACCGCTACGTTTGGGGTCCGATCGATTTACATGACGTGTATGTAGTCATCATCCAAAGTTTTTTATTTTTTATTTTATTGAGGTCAAAATTTACAACAATATCTGGCATAGACAGAGATCATCAAATATCAGTGCTAACAGGAAATGGAGCACATAATAAAATACAAAAAATGATAGGATAAAGAAACAGTAGTGAAACAGTTATGGGGCTTCAGATAACTTTAAGGCATCAATAAAATCAAGAAGTTTTTTTGCAGTTTTCTTCTTCATGAACAACAGAGACTTGCAGTATAATGCAAATTCTTTCTTGAAGTCAGTAAAAAGAGGCTGTGTTTTTAAACATTTACATTTGTGGATGAAAAATTTACCCAAGATAATTAAAGTGTTTAAAAGCAGTTCATAGTTTTTGTCCTTCATTATAATTCCAAATGTGATGTTATCTGTAGTGATATTAGAGAGAGACTGGAGATAAGGTCCCAGCCAATCATACATGTCACACCAAAATGTGTTACTGTAAGGACAGAAGAAAAACAAGTGATTTGTGGTCTCTATGTCCTCATCACAGAATATACAGTTAGTTGGATCAATGTTAAATCTATGTGAGAGGAGGTCTTTTGAAGGATATATATCATTAAATACTTTGAAGTGAAGCTCTTTAGCTTTTGGTGATAAAGGTAACTTTAAGAAATATGTGCTTAGTTTCTTCAAAGAAGAATGATTAAAAGTAAGAGAGGCGGCGTTTCGGCTGTGTTGCATTGGGTATAAAGTCAGAGTGAAGAGATCACGGAACACTTTGTTTTGCAAAGTCTTACTACAGAACTGGTGACCAGCAATCATCAATGAAGGAAGTTGAGGGGGGTTGAACATATGAGGCAGTGCATTTTTTGCCATCAAAAGGAAGGCAGATGGGATGCTTTGGATAACCATTTCAAAATGTTTACGATTGCACTGAAAATTAAGTTTTGTACCGAAATCTTCAAAGGATAAAACATTTCCATGGTTGTCCAATAAATGTGTGACAGACCAAATATTGTTTTCCATCCATTCATTGAGATACAGGGACTTATTTCTAAATAGAATGAATCTGCAATTCCAGATGGGTATGTCATGGGGAGTAAAATTGTGTTTGTAAAGGAGTTTCCAATATAACAGAACTTGTGAATGAAACGCAGAAAGTTTTATAGAAAGTTTTGGAACATCAAAATCACAGCGTAAAAGTAAATCAATACCTCCAATTTTTTAAAACAATTCCCTGGACACACAATACCAGAAGCTTCCACTGTTTGCTAGAAGGCATCTTAACCATTTACTCTTTAAGGTTCCATTTATACAATCAAAGTCCATGGCTTGTAGCCCACCATTTTCATAGTCTTTCACTTTTTTCAGATAATGGGGTTTTCTTTTCCAGATGTAGTCAAAATTTAATGAATTGATGGTTCTGACAGCTTTGTTGGGGATGGACAGAGAGTAGGCTGGGTAAATACATCTTGAAAGGCTTTCCATTTTGGTAATATAAATGCGACCAAACAGAGAAAGATCTCTATTTAACCATCTGTCTAATCTTGCTTTACATTCATTTATAAAAACATTTTAAAGTATTTCTAAATTTTTCCCCAAAACCACAGAGTTTGAGAGCCTTAAAAATAAAGGGGTGTTCTAACATGTCAAACGCTTTATAAAAATCCAAAAAGAGAATAAAGCCGTCGTCCTTTATATGTTCATTATATTCAAGTAAATCAAGGACAAGGCGAACATTATTGTGAATTGATCTGCCTCTCATAAATCCTGATTGAGTGTCACTTATTATTTGAGGGAGACCCTTTTTAAGACGATTTGAAAATATGTGTGTTAGTAATTTATAATCATTGTTTAATAGTGTAATCGGTCTCCAATTGTTTGTTTATTTGGTTGTTGTTTATTTGGTTTTGGAATTAGAACAATTACACAATCAATGTCTGTGGAAGTGAGCGGTTGTTTAATGCTTCTTTAAGTCAAATAAAAGTATTTTAATATGCTCCCAGAAATGTATAAAAGTTGGGTGTGAAGCCATCTGGGCCGGGGGAGCGGTCCGAAGTCAAACACTGCAATGCCTTTTCAAGCTCATTATACGTTATCTCTGACTCACATGTAATTTGGAAGTCCTCATTTATTTGGGGAATAAAACCTCTGATTTGGCTGAAGAAGGCATCTGTTGCATCAGCTGAGAATCTAGAAGAATATAATTTGCTGTAAAAGGAATAAACTTCATTGGTTATAGTTTTAGGATCAGAGTATTCGTTTTCATTGATGACCAGTGTTTCTATGTTATTTCTTTCCTGGCGGGTTTTTTCTAATCTACAGAAGTAAGAAGAGTTTCTTTCTCCTTCTTCGATCCACTTTGCTCTAGATCTGATGAAGGCTCCATTTGCTTTTCTTGTATATATATTATCTAATTTGGTTTGTAGTGTAAGTAGTTTCCTTTTGTCAGTATCTGTAAGTGTGGGTTTATTACAGCAGAGACTTTTCTCTCTTGTCAAATTAGTTTCTTCTAAAAGGGCAGATTGTTGCAATTGTTTTCTGAAGGAGATTGAAAAGTTTCTTATTTTAAATTTTAAATATTCCCATTTAGAGCTATAAGACAGAAGGTTGGGGTCTTGAATAATTTCATAAATTATGTCTTTAATCCCTTGGCAATACGTTTGGGACTGTAACAAGCTGGCATTGAGTTTCCAGTAACCCTTGTTTCTTTTGTGATTATTACTGGGTTTTAAGGTGAGATTAATAAAGCAGTGGTCAGATAGAGGAGCTGAAGATATAGAGCAGTCAGATATTAAGTCTTTTACACTGTCAGAGATTAGCCAAAAGTCAAGCCTTGATTTGACTGAACCATCCGGTTTAAACCAAGAGAAGTTTTTTAAGTTGGGGTGTTTAAAGCGCCATGGGTCAGACAGATTATGAGTGCAACAGAAACTAACTAGATGAGGGTTATAGTGATGGTAATGAAACTTGGAGGGTGAGCGGTCTAACCATCCATGAAATACCATATTGAAGTCTCCTCCTAAGATAATATTAGTTGGATAATTTAATTTCAAACTTTTAATGAGACCATCAATTTCAGAGAGAGGATTTTTGTTTTGGTTTGTGTTGTTATAACCGTAGACATTTCCCAGGATAATAAAAGAGTCTTTAATTGAAAGAACGCAAAGGATCCAGTGACCATCTGTGCTCTTTTTGGATGTCACTATCTTCCCAGGGAAGTTGTTCAGAAGGACAGCAGTACCTGCAGAACGATTAGTTTCATGACAAAATAAAATATTATCACCCCACTGATTGGACCAAAATTTTTCATCCGTATCAGTCGAGTGAGTCTCTTGTAACAGGACACAGTGTGGTTTCTTACTTTTACAGAAGAGAAAAATTGCCTTTCATTTGATGCTGTCTCTGAGGCCCCTTGCATTGAACGAAATGAAACATAAATTAGAGTCAAGAGTTAACATTAGACAATAACTTACAACTTAGGAATAACAACAGGAGTTATATCAGCAGATGAAAGACTGCTTTGGAATGTGAACATAAGGCAACGTCCCCTTAAAAACAGTCAACTTGGGAGTCCTTCGTAGAAAATTAAGCAAGTGTCTTCACGTTAGACAGTGAAGAGTTAGTGGACCGAGAGTGTGGCTAAGGAGCCACAATTCTTTTCCCATTTATGTATCCAGTAGGGCCCTTGAAGTAGGCCCGCTGACCTGCTTTTCTGGCCTGCTTGATCTGAGGCCACACCACTGCTCTTGCCTCCCGGTCAGCTGGTAGAATGTGCTCGGCGAAACTTACATTCAGCAGATCTCTTGGTCAGACGCCAGAGCTCATCTCGGTAGTGCCTCATGGTGAACTGCATTATCACTTGCCGATGCTTAGCTTCCTCTCTTTTGCCCAGGCGGTGCACGGAGTCGACGATACTGTCTATTTTGTCAGCCCAATGTGGAGCGATTTTGAGTAGGATCTGTAACACCCTCTCTCTCGTGTTTTCGTTTTCTTGCTCTTTTATCCCGCGGAGTTTCAGATTCCAGCGCCGTTTGTAACGGTCTAGTTCCAGGACTCTCTCTCTTGTAAAGCGACGTTCTCTGTCCCGGACCTTTTCATTTCCTTTTCCAAAGCGTGAGTATTGGATTGGCAGTCTTTTATTTCTTTGGAATTAAACTCCACTCTTTTTGCCACTTGTGCAATCATGGCGCTGTTGATTTGCACATTTGCACATTGAGTTGGAAATGTGTTGAGAGAGTGGTGAGGACAGCGGAAAGAATCATCGGGACAGCACTTCCTTCCATCTATGACACTGCTCGCAGACGCTGCCTGACCAGGGCTCAGACTATCATAAAAGACCCGTCCCACCTCCATCATGGACTGCTCTCCCTGCTGCCCTCAGCAGCTTCAAATGCAGAACATCCAGATTCCACAACAGCTTCATCCCTAACATCATAAACCTGCTAAACTCCCAATAATTCTCCCCCCATACATACGACACCACTCACTTTACATCGACACTGACCTCTATTGCACTGAGTAACTATTACTATGTGCACTACTATACTGTTTTACTGTTACAATACATCCTGCTGCTACAGATATTTGCACTATTCATATTGTCTTACATGTCTCTCTGTACATATGTTTCTGTTGCTGCTACATTCCTGACAAATATCACAATATTTTTATTTTATTTATTTTATTTGCTTTCTGTTTCTTTTAGCTATATTTAATCCTATTTTATATTGCTTATACTTATATTTATACTGTTCTTTTCTTTGTTGCTTGTCTCTGTTTTTATTAGAGCCTTGAAACGTAATCTCTTTTAATGTACATTGTGAATGTGCAGTTGAATAACAATAAAGTCTAAGTCTAAACAAAGAATCCACAGAGCTCCTCCTCTTCCTGGAACGAGCGGCAGCTTGATAACCCCTCCCTCTGCTTCCTGCTCTCCAATCACAGCGAGCTCCACTCTGTCCATATATTTCCTGGTTCCCTCCCCTTCAGATCTACAGTTTGAAGATGGGTGTGACCAACATGTGCTGAAGTGCAGCAGCTGACAGGCTCCACCTGTTCACTGCAGAAACACATGCTGTTCAGATCAGAGCTCAGACTAGTTGCACTTCTGAGGAAGTGAAACTCAGACAGTCGTTGCCACTGAGAGGTGAAATGGCGCAGAAAGGAGTTCAGCTGGACCGGGAAACCTTCTCTTGTTCCATCTGTCTGGATCTACTGAAGGATCCGGTGGCTATTCCCTGTGGACACAGCTACTGCATGAACTGTATTAAAAGCTTCTGGGATGAAGAGGAGGAGAAGAAAATCCCCAGCTGCCCTCAGTGTAGGCAGACCTTCACACCGAGGCCTGTCCTGCTGAAAAACACCATGTTAGCAGTTTTAGTGGAGGAACTGAAGAAGACTGAACCCCAAGCTGCTCCTGCTGATCACTGCTATGCTGGACCTGAAGATGTGGCCTGTGATGTCTGCACTGGGAGGAAACTGAAAGCCCTCAAGTCCTGTCTGGTCTGTCTGGCCTCTTACTGTGAGAAACACCTGCAGCCTCATGATGATGGTGACTCCGTTCAAGAAACACAAGCTGGTGGAGCCCTCCAAGAAGCTCCAGGAGAACATCTGCTCTCGTCACGATGAGGTGATGAAGATGTTCTGCCGTACTGATCAGCAGAGTATCTGTTATCTCTGCTCTGTGGATGAACATAAAGGCCACGACACAGTCTCAGCTGCAGCAGAAAGGACTGAGAGGCAGAGAGAGCTCGAGGTGAGTCGACAAAACATCCAGCAGAGAATCCAGGACAGAGAGAAAGATGTGAAGCTGCTTCAGCAGGAGGTGGAGGCTATCAATGGCTCTGCTGATAAAGCAGTGGAGGACAGCGAGAAGATCTTCACTGAGCTGATCCGTCCTGATGGAGAAAAGAAGGTCTGATGTGAAGCGGCAGCTCAGATCCCAGCAGGACACTGAAGTGAGTCGAGTCAAAGAGCTTCAGGAGAAGCTGGAGCAGGAGATCACTGAGCTGAAGAGGAAAGACGCTGAGCTGAAGCAGCTCTCACACACAGAGGATCACAGCCAGTTTCTACACAACTACCCCTCACTGTCAGCACTCAGTGAATCTACAGACTCATCCAGCATCAACATACCCGGCCCTCTGCGCTACTTTGAGGACGTGACAGCTGGCTGTGTCAGAAGGCAGAGACAAACTACAGGACGTTCTGACAGAGACATGGACAAACGTCTTAGAGACAGTGACTGAGGTGGAGGTTTTACTGTCAGGACCAGGACCAGAGCCCAAGACCAGAGCTGGATTCTTCAGATGTTCACGTGAAATCACTCTGGATCCAAACACAGCAAACACACTGCTGTTATTATCTGAGGGGAACAGAAAAGCATTAATGAGTCAACAACAGTCTTATTCTAGTCACCCAGACAGATTCACTGGATGGCCTCAGGTCCTGAGTAGAGAGAGTCTGACTGGACGTTGTTACTGGGAGGTGGAGTGGAGAGGGAGAGGATTTCGTGTAGCAGTTGCATACAAGAATATCAGCAGAGCAGGGAGGTCAGCTGAATGTTTATTTGGATCCAATAATAAATCTTGGGCGTTATATTGTGACACAAACAGTTATAACTTTTGGTACAACAAAGTCCGAACTCCCGTCTCAGGTCCTCGGTCCTCCAGAGTAGGAGTGTACCTGGATCACAGTGCAGGTATTCTGTCCTTCTACAGCATCTCTGAAACCATGACTCTCCTCCACAGAGTCCAGACCACATTCACTCAGCCTCTCTATGCTGGACTTTGGTCTTTATTCTCTCCTGGAGACTCTGCTGAGATCTGTAAAGTGAAATAGTCAGACGTCCTCTCAGGGACAGTGGGTTAAACTCTGTGTTTTAATCTTCTTTTGTCTTCATGTTTGTTGCTGAGAGCTGATTGTCGGGGCATTTCTTCAGCTGTCAATCAAACCCTGAGGGCGGTACTTTGACGTCTTCTCATCAGCTGCTGTGGAAATGTTGGAGCTCCTTCCTGTGTCTGTTTAGCCATGGAGGCTATCACTGCTCAGGATGACTTTTGTTTCTCTGCATGAAAATGGAAACTTGTCTGAGCTCCAAATGTTTGTTGAATATTTGTATGTTGTTGTTTCTCTTCCACTGCACGGGTCTGAAGAGAGAAAGCAGCAGACCTTCCTTTATCGGAGACACTTTGTTCTCACTTTGGAAAGAAATCTAGAATTTATTTGTTTGGCAGAGCAAATGTTGTTGTTGTTGTTGTCCAAAGAGACGCCCAAATGAGGGACTATGAGGGATTCTAAAGTGGAATTCTCCTGATCAGAATCAATAAGGAGATGCTTCATTCTGAGATTCTGCTCAAACACACTGATTGTGTGGATGAAGTGAGACTTTACTGATGGGATGTGTGAACAGACTGAAGGTTTACATGATGAATAAAGCAACATGAACAAAGTCTTTTCTTCTCCTCTTCATTCCAGGGTATCAGACAGAGCTGATGGAGAACATGTGAAACTAATCTGAGAGTAGAACTGAGGCAGTTTTCCTCCTGAAACACCACAAAGTACAGAGTTCATGTTCAGAGCAGAAGAGCGTTTGTCAGTCAGTCTCTGTCACTAAAACAGCTTCGTCACAGAGAAATGAGCAGAGTTTTCTGTCACTTGTTCAACATTTTCTCTGTGCACTTAGTCAATAAAGAGGATTTATTACACAGACTTAAAGCTGCCGTAGGATGGAAAACTGTATTTATCTTGTTCAGTAGGGCTGCACGATTATGGCCAAAGTGATAATCACCATTATTCTGATGTATATTGAGATCGAGTTTATTCATTGAGTTTAGGGACGACATATTTTTATTTGTGTAACCCCTTGTCGACACCAGTAGAGCTGATCAAACAAGACCTAAGGTGTACCCTACTATCACACCAGGCTACTATATTAAAAGTGTGTTAAACAGGATCCTGGGTTCTTAGCTGTTGATGGTGAGCTGGCTAAATATTCCCTATTTACTAACATTTGTTACAGTGACTTCAGACAGGCTAAGTAGGTACAGTAAACAGACAATGTGTGTAAGAATAATAATAGCTCGGTGCCTCCACCGTGGAACTACTCACGGCTTAAGCTCACCTGCAAGAACTGTACTGAAGTTCCCCAAAATAATAAGTCAAATATGAACAACAACAATATAAATAGTATGAAAAAGGAAAACATTTATTTCTACTTTCCTGGTACTCTGAAAACCAATGGTTTCCTTCAAAACACCAGTTATTTTGTATCAAACCCAAATCAATAAAGTTTTAAGTTTAAAGAGTAAACCTTACAATGAACCCTTAATAAACTGACAAACAGCCAAAGATGCTTTATCAAACCACTCTGGTACTCTTCAAACTAACACTCCTCTGTTTGGTTTCTGTTAGGATGGAATAAGAAAATATTAAACCTTGTGTGTGTGTGAACTAAATTAAAATAAATGAAACCTTTACAGGTGTCAGTACCAAAAATATCACTTCAGTACAATAACGTCCAAAATACACTCATGTGTACCATCACAGTCCGACTTTAAAATGTTCAAATTATTACCAAGCGCTTGAATTTGTAAACGCTGGGGCCCATACGGTGGTGCACATATGAAAGAGAAACCCTTTAACTCCCTGGTAGTACAGTTCAACGTTCAGAAAAGTCTCCCGTTACTCACGCGACTCCGTCAGTCCGACAGTTCAAAGAATCCACAGGCTGGTAGACGATGCAGCAGAACGGCGAGGTGCAGTTGGTAGATGTCCGCCAGCGATGTAATTCCCGTGGGCGGGGTCCCTCCTCACAGCGGTGCTACTCAGCAGGCTAGCTCCCACGTTTTACTTTCTCCCTAGTTCTCCGATAAAAACTGCGCTTGTTGTCTAAGCTGGTTATTACTCATAACAGTCCGAGCCAACGTCCCTCTAGTTTAAAAGTCCGACAGTTTGCGCTTTACACTTTTCTCTGTTATTGTAAACAGGAGCGAGGGACCGACCGAGCTACAGTTATCACTTTCACTGGAGAACAACAAACGACTGAGCCTGCTACGATACATAAATTAACTGCAAGGTAATATAACTGCAAATAATATACGTGTGTACTCAAGGTTTCTCCCAGGAAAATCAGGAGGGTTGGTTTGGTCATGAATGTTGTCAGGGTTATTTGGGCAACGAGGAGAAGTGATGAGTGCTGTTTTTATTATTTAATTCACGTGACAAATGACCAGCTGACCTTTGTGAACTCCATCGTTGGTTCTGAATGCTCTGCTCGACTCTGGTCAGCTGATTGCTTTAATACTCTATAATTCAAAACCTTGATCGTGCACATGTGTGTGGGGGGGTTGGCAGGTGGGGGCCCGACAGGACATTGTGCCCAGGGGCCTCTGACGTCCCAATCCGTGCCTGGTTGGATAAAACTCACCTTCACCTGGCGTCTCTTTGATAGACAGGTTGGCCTACAGCAAGACTGGAATACCCGCGTCAGTCCAGGGGGGCGCTGTTTGACTCATCTGAAGATTCTCCCCCATGTCCACCTGCTCACGTTTTAACTTTGTTAAAACAGACAATTACACATAATGTCCAGAGAGAAGTTTCAGTTACTCAACAGTCAAACGACAAAAGAGAATAAAAACTAAAAACAAAGACACACAGACAGTTAAAAACACAGTAAACTAGTTACATGATCAGGAGTCCAACAGTATTATAATTAACTAAAGTTTACTGTTTTACTGTACAAAGTATTCAGGTCCAGTTCAAAAGTGTTAAAATTCTCCATTACAAGTGAAAGTATAGCATTCCAGTTCCTGCTTAGGTAAAAGTCATTTTATTTGTCATCTGGACATTATAACTTTGCATCATCCAGGGCTGAGAAAATCTTCTGACGTGACAGTCGGCATTAAACACACACAAATTCAACTTAAAATATGTGAGCAGTTTAAAGGGAAAAGCGAGGTCACTGGGGTCGCATCCTGAAAAGGCCGAAAATATCCGCTTTAATCTTTAGAAATGTGTTGAATTTCATAAGATTATTAAATGTTTTTAATCTAAAATCTTCTACTGAAAATAGTAATTCAGCTGTCTATAGGAATAAAAAGTACAATATTGTAGTAAAACGATAAAGTGGCAGAAAATAGAAATACTCAGATACCTCAAAACTGTACTAGTACTTGGAAATTTGGAAGTACTTGTACAGCTCTGTTGATTTGCAGTGAGGCAACGGGTGTTTGAGCACCTGCCCTTTTTGCCCTTTGCTGCCCAAAGTGCCGTTTTTTCAAACGCAAAATTTCTTTCATTTTATTTATCTTAAAAGTTGTAAAGGCCCTTTTGTGAAGCTCTGCCCGATCAAACTATCAGTAAAATGAATTAATAATAATTTCGCAGTAAATAAAATAACCCACATTATGACCTTTCACCTGATGACCTCATCCGTGACGAGCCCTCCCGTTCAGACACGTTAGTGATTCAGCAGCTCTGCCTGCAGGACGCCTTCGATTCCGCCGCTCAGACGGGTTTGCTGCAATGAGCTTGTTGTGTTTGTTACAAAGAGCAGCACAGCTGTTTGTTTGTTGCTGTGTGTCGCCTGTAGAAGAAACATCAGCTGCCGACAGCTGACGTTACTTCTACTCTATAAACTAAGCTGCTCTGTTCACTTCGTTCTGTTTGAGGGAGGAAAGTTTCACGGGCGTCGAGACGTCTGATCTTTTCTATGTAATCTGACTAAAATCTTTGCCCTTGAACAGGATTATTAAAGTAACTTAATAAAAGCCTTGTGCCTTAAAATAAGTAGAACAACACTGGTAAAAATGTCAGTGCTGATGTAAAATAAATAATATTCCTGACATCACAGTAAAGAGTGAAGAAGATATAAGATTTCAGAAAATCTTGGTTAAAACAAACACAGGATATATATTAGCTGATTTAACGATGATGTGACCATGAAAAGATGTAAAGCTTGTTGAGTGTTTGGGAGCAGCTGCACACTAAGAGCTGCAGGTGGAGGAAATAAGATTCACTAACATTTCATACATGTTTCTGAAATCTAACAGGCCGTTTCTTCTTCACTCTTTACTTTGATGTCAAGAATATTATAAAAGATTAATGATAGTTTATTTATTTAGATATATGATTAGACGTAAAGTTAAAAAAATCTAAATATATCTCAGATTCACGATGTAATATATAAAATCATTATCACAGTTTTGCATCCTGTGGACACACAGCAGGCGACAGACACTCACACCTCTGTCTGTAGATCTGTTTGTCTCACTCTCACCCTGCCGTGGCCTCCCTCATTCTTTCCCCGTTAATGTTTCATTCTCAGTTTATTTCCCACACTTTTTAAATCTGGTATCTTATTTCCTCCACCTGCAGCTCTCGGTGTGCAGCTCTGTGAGCGTCTCCCAGCAGTCAGCCTGGTGGAGGCTGCAGTGTTACAGCAGCTCAGTCACTGTGAGCTGGTCCCAAACACTCAACAATCTTTTTATGGTCACATAATTGTTTAATCAGCTAATATATATAGTTGTTTTAATATATCTGTAGTCACAGATCACCTCCTGTAGTATCAGCATCAACACAACAGCAGCTGTTCCCTTAAGTCACGTCAGCCCAGTGTTTTAAAGCTGGAGTTGGGTTTTCCCTGTTTCTTTCTGCGTCACAGCTGATCGACACAGAAGCATCTGTATATGCGCGTCAACAAGGAAAACATGACGATATATTTCTGTCAATAATCTGAGAAGAGTCCTGTTTAAATCCTTGTTCCATGTGCCCTTTTTATACTTTGAGCACCTTCCAAAGGTCTCTGCACGGCCCTGGTTGTTATTCTGTTACAGTGATTTAAATTAACAAACAAAATAAACAAACAGGATGAAAAGGGGACTGTCGTTACTTTATTTATTATTATTATATCAGGCATCACATCGTTAGCGTCCAGTTGCTTTCTGTTTATTTTATTTTCAATAATTGTTTTTTATGCACCAATTTAATTTTACAAAATTACCTGTAAGTTTGAACTTGGCACTAAACCTGATTCTGAGCATTCTGGCTGTTATTTGGAGCTCTGCAGGCCTCTGTGCTGGGGGGCATTGCATAATCCTGAGATAGATCATTTCCTGTTTTTGCAGCACAGCAGTGTTTGATTAGAGACAACACTACCTTGTCAGAATTGACGCACTAAGAAAGTAAGTATGCAGCGTGCTGCATGTTCTACATGTGCACACTCAGAGCGCTGAGCTCGTCCAATCAGAGGCTCCTCATGATCCAGGTGACAAACTAAAGGTGAGCGAGCCTTCTCAGTAGCTGCTCCTAATCTTTGGAAAACTTTACCTGTTCAAATTAAACTAAACTCCTGACACTTTCAAACTCCTGCTCAACACCCATCTTTATTCATTGGCCTTCAAACAGAGCTGAGTACTGACATTTATTTTATTTTCTACTGTTTCTACTGTTGTCATGTATATTTGTTGTCTATTGTGCAAAGCACTTTGGTCAGATAGTGTTGTTTTTAAATGTGCTATATAAATAAACTTGAAGCTGAACTGAGACACAGCTGACAGAGATGTTTCCAGAACAATCCTGCTCAGGTCTCGGTTCACTCCCTGCACAACGCCGCTGATTTCAAAAGGGGGGGGGGGGCAGTAAGTCCAGCGCCTCCGTGAGGCCGGAACGCTTCCTGACACACCATCACTTCACTTCATCAGACAGCAGAGCAGTGATGTGTTCAGCTGATGTCACACTGCCCCCTGCTGACACTCCACCCACACTGCACATCTGAGCCGACACACAGAGCTCATTAAACACCATCAGGATAAATCTGGAGCTGCACACATTAATCTCATTAATTAAAGGAACAGTTTGGACAATCCAGGAATTGTTTCAGTGTTTTTTAATCAGATTTTCTGATGTTCTTTATCAAACATGGACTGATGATCTTTGAGTTCTGGACTGTATCATCAGAAGGTGGCGCCTCGGACGCTGGGAAATTCTATATTTTCTAGCTGTGACTGAGTCCCGTCACTACGGCTGATCAAAGCCGTCAGGCGCAAAACAGGAGAGAGCCCAAACGCAACACACTGGAGAGCTGACAGAAGGAGGACAGGTTTTAATTAGGGGGGGGGGGATCACCAGAGGCCCAACGATACGATATTATCACGATATTTATGCTGCGATTCGATTTTAAATATATTGAGATATAAGGCAATTTATTACCTTTTCCCAACTTCCTGTTAGGTCCCTAAAGTCAAACTTTGTCAACATCTGTTTGTCTAAAAGAGAAATTTCTCTGTTTGTTCATTTCACTTTTTCAGTCCTCTATATGTCCTGTTAAGTTTTCTAGTGGACTAAAAAAGCAAAAGATTTTATTATTCTAGGACCAAAAAGTTAAAACTCCCATCTGCAGTTTATACAATAAAATATAGATATTTGGTGTCTGTGTGTTGATACAGTGTCGCCATGGCAAATATCACAACACTACGATGCATCGACCGCTCTAATTTTAATCCAAAAAAGAAAAAAACTCAGGCTTACGTGCAGTTCGGGTGTAAAAACATGCAAACAGAGGATCAGGCAGAAACTTTCCAAACACGACAACGGACCGAACAGAAACAGCAAACATATACACCTGGGACTGACGAGCAGGCGGGAGCAGCACAGGTGAGACGGATCAGGACCGACCGAGACCGGGCGGGCAGAGAGACGGCAGATTACTGAGGGGGAACAGACATAAGACACGTTACTGATCACTAAACACAGGTCACATCAAAATGAGTAGTAACAGATCAGAATAATATAAAGAAACTAATCCAGACATGAGCAGACAGATCACAAATAAACTAACACCAACAAGGAACACAGGCTGAAGCTGGGACTGAACAGAACCAGGAGCAGACAAAACCCAGAACAACACAAACACAGAACAAGGAGTCAATACAAAGACATCACTGAGGCACAGAACTCAAATACAGAGCTAAACCTGAGATACAAGACAGACCGGTACAAAGTGAGCCCAACAGAGAACACAAGGCCAGAACAGAAAACACGTTGGTCCACAGACCGGGGTAGGGAACCGAGACAGGACCGACCGGGAAACAGGACAACAGCCAACAAGGGACAGAACAGAAAGAAGGAAAATACCAAAACAGCAGCTGACAGATGAGAAGCAGATAAATAATAAGCCAGACTCAGTAAGTAAACACACAGTGAACTAAAGTCAGCGGAACAGACGGCAGGACTAACATGAAGACGCCAACACAGAGGTAAATGCCAACAGTGAGTTATATGCAAAGAGAGACTTATGGCGCGTTCGAGACCGGTCGTAACTGGGATATTTCCCAGTTGAAACTTCCGACTTCCGACATCAAAGCGTTCCAGGTGCATGGTGGTGCATGACGCCGAAAATGAACGAAAATCATGGGTGACAATGACACAGTGTGCACACAGCTGCACCCTCAGCAGTGCTTTAGGTGTTAATTAAAAGGATGGCAGTTTAACTGCAACAACTGAAATAAATTGCCCATACGTTACTAGTTATGTGTACCCCAAGTTGATATCCCTGAAGTAAGTCAATGTTGTCCGTAAGACTTCCTAATGTTTTGGCATTTTTAACAATAACTTTTATGCAGAAAGGATGACTTTATGAAATTCTTTACTGTAGGCAGCTACCGTATGTGTAAAACATATTTCTACATCAATATACATGCAGAACAAGTTTTACTGCATGATCGTGATTTATTATTTTAATTCAAATACATGCAAATATCACGTTTGTTGCCGCTTAGTTTATGGTTTACCATTTACAAAGTGTGCTTCCATGGCGCTGACATTGTTTTCTGACGTCATTCAGCTGCTACTCGTGAAGTCGAGGTACAAATTCTTTCTCCGAGTTCACAAGTAGGAATCCGACTTCAAGTGGCGTTCGGGTACTTTTCCTAGTTGGAGGTCGGAAATATCCCAGTTCGAAGTTGCCGGGAACGCAGCATTAGATGCTAACAAAGAGGAAGAGACTGACATAGAGAGTTAGATGCTAAAAAGGAGGTAGATGCTAACAGAGAGAGGTAGATGCTAACAGAGAGTTAAATGCTAACATAGACGTAGATGCTAACATAGATTGGTAGGCAGGTAGATGCTAACACAGACAGATGTAAACAGAGAGTAAGATGCTAACAGAGAGAGGTAGATGCTAACAGAGAGTTAAATGCTAACATAGAGGTAGATGCTAACATAGATTGGTAGGCAGGTAGATGCTAACACAGACAGATGTAAACAGAGAGTAAGATGCTAACAGGGAGAAGGTAGATGCTAACACAGATCGGTAGACAGGTAGCTGCTAACACAGACAGATGCTAACAGACAGTTAGATGCTAACACAGACAGGTAGATGGTAAAATAGATTGGTAGGCAGGTAGATGCTAACACAGACAGTTAGATGCTAACACAGACAGGTAGATGCTAACTCAGACAGTTAGATGCTAACACAGACAGGTAGATGCTAACACAGACAGGTAGATGCTAACACAGACAGGTAGATGCTAACACAGACAGGGAGGTGCTAACACAGACAGGGAGGTGCTAACAGAGAGTTAAATGCTAACATAGAGTTAGATGCTAACACAGAGAGGTAGATGCTAACACAGACAGATGTAAACAGAGAGTAAGATGCTAACAGGGAGAAGGTTGCTAACACAGATCGGTAGACAGGTAGCTGCTAACACAGACAGACAGATGCTAACAGACAGTTAGATGCTAACACAGACAGGTAGATACTAACACAGACAGGTAGATGCTAACTCAGACAGTTAGATGCTAACACAGACAGGTAGATGCTAACACAGACAGGGAGGTGCTAACAGAGAGTTAAATGCTAACATAGAGTTAGATGCTAACACAGAGAGGTAGATGCTAACACAGACAGATGTAAACAGAGAGTAAGATGCTAACAGGGAGAAGGTTGCTAACACAGATCGGTAGACAGGTAGCTGCTAACACAGACAGACAGATGCTAACACAGACAGGTAGATGCTAACACAGACAGGTAGATGCTAACACAGACAGTTAGATGCTAACACAATCAGACAGATGCTAACAGACAGGTAGATGCTAACACAGACAGTTAGATGCTAACACAGACAGGTAGATGCTAACAGGCAGTTAGATGCTAACACAGACAGGTAGATGCTAACACAGACAGGTAGATGCTAACACAGACAGTTAGATGCTAACAGACAGTTAGATGCTAACAGACAGGTAGATGCTAACACAGACAGGTAGATGCTAACACAGACAGGTAGATGCTAACACAGACAGGTAGATGCTAACACAGACAGGTAGATGCTAACACAGACAGGTAGATGCTAACACAGACAGGTAGATGCTAACACAGACAGTTAGATGCTAACACAGACAGTTAGATGCTAACACAGACAGGTAGATGCAAACACAGACAGGTAGATGCAAACACAGACAGGTAGATGCTAACACAGACAGTTAGATGCTAACACAGACAGGTAGATGCTAACACAGACAGGTAGATGCTAACACAGACAGGTAGATGCTAACAGACAGTTAGATGCTAACACAGACAGGTAGATGCTAACACAGACAGTTAGATGCTAACACAGACAGTTAGATGCAAACACAGACAGGTAGATGCTAACAGAAAGTTAGATGCTAACACAGACAGTTAGATGCTAACACAGACAGGTAGATGCTAACACAGACAGGTAGATGCTAACACAGACAGTTAGATGCTAACACAGACAGGTAGATGCTAACACAGACAGTTAGATGCTAACACAGACAGGTAGATGCTATCCCCTTATATGTCCCCTTCCCAGCTCCTCACCTTTCATACAGCAGTGAGCTTATTGGAATTATAATATTGGATTATAAAGCAGCATAAAATCGGGTTTATGACAACAACATCATGACAACAATCACAATCCATAACCTCTGAAGAAGATGAAACCAGTCACAGGATGGTCTCTCTGGAGGCCAGAGGTGCTTATCAGGTCCAGTGTGACAGTTTAACTGGTGGCGATATTAACTGGTGACAGTCCCAGATGTGTCGTAGGCGTGGCTTCAGGATCCACTGACTGCAAACCAGGAAATACGTTCCGATGACTTTATCTACGTAATGTATCGTTATGTAGATATTTGCTTCTGAATGTAGTTTGCAGGCTACATCGTTAGCTGCACGATGATCCACGGGGACCTCTCCCACCTGCAGATTAGTGCAAAGCGAGGACTCTGAGTGTGATCATGGAGGAGACTGTGTCGCTGTTCAAAACACTGCAAAACCTCAATAAAACGTTCAAATGTTCGTGTTGTCTGTCTGATTTGTACCACGGTCGGTTTTAATGTGTTCTTCCTTCCATAAGGAAACAGGCTGAGGTGTTTGAGGCTCAGATGGAGCGCAGAGTGGAAACGCTGTTAGCTGCAGCAGAGCGCCCAGATTAACCTGTGACACAGCTTCGTACCATCATCACCTTTATATTCCGCTATCCTTGACGTTGTTACCAACACTGGCGTGCCAGTCCACATTTGTATCATGTATCGCTATTTATCTGACGCCGAGCTGATGTGAGAACAGTTTGTCATAACGCAAGTAAAACAGTCTGGATGTTCAGGCTGAGTTACACTGCGCGCGAACACAGCGTGCAGTCAGCTGTGGCCTCGGTAAATGCTCAAGTTAACTTGTGATACAACAGCTGGATCTACCGCTGCTAAAGGGCAATCGCAATAAACGACAACTTAATTTTGAGGCTGACTGCGGAGCAATTTCAACATTTGCAACTTGCAAACATGAATGAAACTTTTAAAGCTATTAAAAACGATCAACACGTAGTAAGAAACACAACAATAAAGCTGAATGAACACATCCAGTCTGTAGATACTGCACTTTGACTTTGCAATGCTGTTTTAGTTGGTTAAGGTCGTCCAAAGGCAGAGTGCACTATCTGCTGTCTGAGGGTCAAAGGGCACATCAGGGGTCCTGGTTTTTATCTATAAAAAATGGCTTCCTAAGAAGGTATTACATGAATGCGTTACCGCCGATCTAACCACAACATGTTTGACTGGCGAGTCTCAAAACTTTAAAGGCATTTTTCTCACTTTCAGTGTTTGTGTAGTTTCTGCACTTTGTAGGGCAGAGCTGTGCTCTTTGTTGGTGTTTTTGTTTTGTTTCTATTTATCAGGAACATATTTGATTTCATCTCTGTAAAGCACTTTGGTAACCTTGTTGTTTTTTAAATTGTGCTACATAAATAAAGTGGATTGGACTGTTTTTAGTGTAAGGTGTCT
The DNA here is from genome assembly GCA_024633595.2 of Lepomis macrochirus. Lineage (NCBI taxonomy): Eukaryota > Metazoa > Chordata > Actinopteri > Centrarchiformes > Centrarchidae > Lepomis > Lepomis macrochirus. The sequence continues at coordinate 35,354,907 of JALXJV020000010.1, read as the reverse complement.
TTGAGTGTCCTGAAAAGCTCTATAGAAATAAAATGTATTATTATTATTAAGTGTCTCAGAGCAACAAGAGCGACAGGTGTCTGCGTCAGCGGTCAGGTGTGCCGATGTTATTCTCTGCTGACTGTTAACCGTTTGTGTAACAGCTGACTGACAACATTTACATTAAAATACTAGTTAGACTTAGACTTCCTTTATTGTCATTGTACAAAAAAACCACGCGGTGAATCTTGACAACGAAATCGTCGATTACTTAGCTACCACTGCCAACAGAGCTAAGACCTTATTCCTACAATAAATATAATATACTTTCTTAACTGAGAGCTGGCTATACAGGGTAGAAGCAT
>JALXJV020000010.1:35304699-35354063 GCA_024633595.2 Lepomis macrochirus | reverse complement strand
GTGTTGCTTGGCTCCTAAATTAACTTGCGCTTTCAAGATGGTCGCGCCATTTGTTGTGTAAACAGTGTAATTTTTTCGGGCTGAACGCTTCCAAATTTTACCAACATGTCATAATGCACAGGAACCAGGCTAATTCTGGGTTCGGCTGTGGTTTGCCGACTTGTCCTTGCATTTTTCGGACATTGTCTGGCCTTAAGTCACACATGCGTCGGAAGCATGCGAAGACTAATAAACAGAAAGTTAGCTGTAACGTTAGACTTGCTCAGACGGATGCAGTGATTTGTCCGATTGAGGGTTGTGAGCTAAACTTGTGTGACCATTTAAAATGGCATATAAGAGATGGGAAAAAGATCACCTGCCCCTTTCCCAACTGTCAAAAACACTTTCATGTAACGTCATCCTTCACATCCCACATCAGCAGGAAACACAGACACTGTGTGGAGAACCCTGCACAAGTGCATACAGATGCCACTAACGTTAGCTGTAACGTTCGGCACGACGGTGACATCCATGATAACAGTCTTGGAAATTTTGAGATTGAAGATGATGATGGCAATGATGTCGAAGACACATTTGTGACAAATTTGGCACTGTTCTATTTGAGGATGCAAGCTAAAATGCTGCTACCTGCCACCACTATTCAGACTTTAATAGAAGAATTTCAGGTGGTACATGACAGTAACATGGACCATATGTTTTCAAACCTGAGAGCTGAATTAACGAAGCAGAGTATGTCAGCAGTTGATATCGATAACATCATCACTGGTCTAAACAAGAGCAATCTTCTGAGGTTGTATAATGAGGGAGTATTTAGGTCTGATGAAACCCGGAAGACATATTTTAAGAGGAATTTTAAATATGTGGCACCGAAACAAGTGTATCTGGGTAAAAACACCAAAGGAAAGGACTGCTTTGTGCCGTATGACCCTCAAAGCTCTTTTGAGCCATGAATCTGTCAAAGCTCAGTATACTGAAGCAAAGACACACAGATCAGATGATCCACATTTACTGGAGGATGTAAGAGATGGCAGGAAATTTAAAGGGACAGAAATATTTCACCACTGTATGTCCTCAGTGTCCGTTATCTTGTACCAGGATTCATTTGAAGTGGTAAACCCCCTTGGCTCAGGAAGAAAAAAGCACAAGCAACTTGCTGTATACATGTCCCTGTCAGAAATCTCTCCTCACAATAGATCCTCTGTAGATCCCATACAGCTTGTTATGCTTTGTAAAGAGGTAGATTTACAGTTTTTAGGGTAAGAGAAAGTGTTTGCTCCTCTTGTAAGAGATTTGATGGACCTTGAAGAGGCAGGGGTTGAGCTGGACAATGGACAAATGATTCAAGGGGCAGTGCTTGCAACAGCTGGAGATAACCTTGGGTCACACATGATTGGCGGCTTCACAGAGAACTTCAGTAAAAGTAAATATTTCTGTCGCTACTGTGTTATAGACAGAGATACTTTTCAAAATGCTCCTACTGAATTAGGCCTCCCACGCACAAAGGAAAGTTATAAGAACTCTGTTAATGAGCTTTCCATGAACCCTCAGTTAGCTGTTGTCCATGGAATCAAATTTGATTCTGAAGCCTCAAACACTTTCATGTTTGTGACCCAGGACTCCCACCATGTTTGGGACACGACCTTTTTGAAGGCGTTGTTTCAACAGATCTGTCTCTTTACATCAAGCAGCTTGTCACGGTGGGAAAGCATTTCACTTACAGTCAGCTGAACAGAAACACATCTACTTTTAAGTATGCTGGGACTGATGTCAACAATAAGCCACGTGAAGTGCGGGCAGACAGCGAACGTTTGGGGGGCAATGCAGCTCAGAACTGGTGTTTCCTCCGTTTCCTCCCACTGCTCATAGGCGATCGCATTACAAATCCACTGGAGGATGAGATTTGGCAGTTGTGCCTTCACCTACGAGAGATAGTTAATATGGTGACAGCCCCAAAGATACACGCTAACCAGGTAGCATATTTGAGAGTTCTCATTGAGCAGTACATTGAGTCTAGAGCCTCACTGTTTCCAGCTACACCGCTGAAACCTAAACATCATTTCTTACTGCACTATCCAGAACTCACACTTCATTTTGGTCCACTAATTCGGTTGTGGACTTTGAAAGCAAGCACACATTTTTCAAGCCGTGTGCAAGAAAACTGCATAACTTCAAAAACCAGCTTCTGCAGGCCTATCTTCAAGCTGGCAGTCTGTTTACACCACATCTTCAAGTGCAGCAAGCTGATGATTTTGATAGCCACCTCTACAACCTTGACATCCAGGAAGCTGTTAGGTTGAGAGGCATCAGTGAGGCCACGTCAGTGACAGCAGCTGTTACTTACAAGGGCACCAAATACCAGAAATCTATGGTTGTAGTTATGGAGGACAGTGACATGGGATATGCCTTTGGAAAAATTGCATTGATGTTGACAAACTCATCAAATGTTTGTTTTGTCATTGAAAAATACCAATCAGTGCCATTAGCTGACCTGGGTGTTCACTGCCTCCTGCATTTCTTATGTCTGTGTCAGTGTGGAGGCCCTGGCTGACTGCTACCCACTGTCTTTGATGTTAATCTGGTGCCTTTGCATCATTCTGTCTGTCTGAGGTAAATGAAAAGTTACTGACTCAATGGAGGACGTCATCAGGAAGGCGCTGCCGACGCTTCAGCAGAGAGATTATAACAATCTCATAACACATTTGGCTGGTATTGGTGTGAAAACGGATTGCGATCTTCAGTTAATTTGAAGACATAACAGATTTTATTCCGCTTATTGCTGGCCGAAGACTCAGACACTATACTGAAAACAGAGGTAAGAAATGCCAGTGACGATGATGTTAACAGTACAATATTCTTTCATTTATAATATTAGAGACCTCCCATTGGTCACTTTTTCGCGGGCGGGTTTATTACTGTAAATGCATTTACAGTAGAGAAGAATTACAGTAGTGAGGGAATAGTTTCCCATAATCCTTTGCTATTTACAGTAATGTACTGCAAAGTATATATCTGGTATTTTACTGTACATATTACAGTAAAATACAAAAATCAGACTGTACCAAATATTAACATTGATTTTCTCAGGTGTTCAAATACTTATTTTCCTCCCTGTATGTAGTCTAGGCTGAGGCCTGCACAGGTGCCATTACTGAACGAACCCTCCCAAACTGGCAGCTCCTGCAGGAAGCAACCAGTGAAGCTACAGCAGGCAGAAAGGGGGGGGGGTCGTAACACCTTCAAAACCGACTGATCCACTAAGGACCAGATCTCTGCATCGTCCTCTGCGGTGTGAAGCTTCAGTAACTCACGCTGTGTCTCAGTTCGCACTCACATACTTACACTTTACACTATTTTGAGTGTAAGTGTGTTCACACTGAGAAGTACGGCAGCTCGCAGAGCACTGAGAGGACCCGGGTGGAGCACTCGCAACGGGCGGAAAGTTGAGCGGGGAACGCTGGACACTTCTCATCCTCAACCACCGCCATTTTGGTTACGTGGCAGAAGTGGGCTGGACCAAGAACACGGGAGAAGCGGGAAGCAGAGAGAGAGAGGCCAACAACAGAACGGCTTTCTCAAGTTTCATCACTAAATGAGGCCAGAAATCAGCTGTGTAGATGTTGAATACTGACACTTTTACGAAAAGCGATGGCGGAACAAAAATGTGGCGGCGGCGGGAAACCTCGCGCCGACCCGTGGGAGGAGCTAGCGAGGCCGGCCAGCCGTCCGCTCACAGAGCCCTCTGCTCCGGCGGTCACACAGACGGCTGCAGCCTCCCGTCAGACTCGAACGCAGCAGCAGACGAGTCCAGGAACAACAGCAGCAGCTGTGAGACAGTTTTACTGTTCGTTACTCCGTCAGTCTGTTACAGTCATTAAATTAAATGAAGAGACATCTGGCTGCTGATGCACAGAAAGTTCACAGCTTGTGAAATAAACAGTATGAACCTACCCCAACCCTAACCCCATTGCATAATCCTGAGATAGATCATTTCCTGTTTTTGCAGCACAGCAGTGTTTGATTAGAGACAACACTACCTTGTCAGAATTAACGCACTAAGAAAGTAAGTATGCAGCGTGCTGCATGTTCTACATGTGCACACTCAGAGCGCTGAGCTCGTCCAATCAGAGGCTCCTCATGATCCAGGTGACAAACTAAAGGTGAGCGAGCCTTCTCAGTAGCTGCTCCTAATCTTTGGAAAACTTTACCTGTTCAAATTAAACTAAACTCCTGACACTTTCAAACTCCTGCTCAACACCCATCTTTATTCATTGGCCTTCAAACAGAGCTGAGTACTGACATTTATTTTATTTTCTACTGTTTCTACTGTTGTCATGTATATTTGTTGTCTATTGTGCAAAGCACTTTGGTCAGATAGTGTTGTTTTTAAATGTGCTGTATAAATAAACTTGAAGCCGAACTGAGACACAGCGACAGAGATGTTTCCAGAACAATCCTGCTCAGGTCTCCGTTCACTCCCTGCACAACGCCGCTGATTTCAAAGGGGGGGGCAGTAAGTCCAGCGCCTCCGTGAGGCCGGAACGCTTCCTGACACACCATCACTTCACTTCATCAGACAGCAGAGCAGTGATGTGTTCAGCTGATGTCACACTGCCCCCTGCTGACACTCCACCCACACTGCACATCTGAGCCGACACACAGAGCTCATTAAACACCATCAGCGATAAATCTGGAGCTGCACAGATTCATCTCATTAATTAAAGCAACAGTTTGGACAATCCAGGAATTGTTTTAGTGTTTTTTAATCAGATTTTCTGATGTTCTTTATCAAACATGGACTGATGATCTTTGAGTTCTGGACTGTATCATCAGAAGATGGCGCCTCGGACGCTGGGAAATTCTATATTTTCTAGCTGTGACTGAGTCCCGTCACTACGGCTGATCAAAGCCGTCAGGCCGCAAAACAGGAGAGAGCCCAAACGCAACACACTGGAGAGCTGACTGAAGGAGGACAGGTTTTAATTAGGGGGGGGGGGGGTCACCAGAGGCCCAACGATACGATATTATCACAATATTTATGCTGCGATTCGATTTTAAATATATTGAGATATAAGGCAATTTATTACCTTTTTCCAACTTCCTGTTAGGTCCCTAAAGTCAAACTTTGTCAACATCTGTTTATCTAAAAAGAGAAATTTCTCTGTTTGTTCATTTCCCTTTTCAGTCCTCTATATGTCCTGTTAAGTTTTCTAGTGGACTAAAAAAGCAAAAGATTTTATTATTCTAGGACCAAAAGTTAAAACTCCCATCTGCAGTTTATACAATAAAATATAGATATTTGGTGTCTGTGTGTTGATACAGTGTCGCCATGGCAAATATCACAGCACTATGATGCATCGACTCCCTAATTTTAATCCAAAAAAGAAAAAAACTCAGGCTTACGTGCAGTTCGGTGTAAAACATGCAAACAGAGGATCAGGCAGAAACTTTCCAAACACCGACAACGGACCGAACAGAAACAGCAAACATATACACCTGGGACTGACGAGCAGGCGGGAGCAGCACAGGTGAGACGGATCAGGACCGACGAGACCGGCGGGCAGAGAGACGGCAGATTACTGAGGGGGAACAGACATAAGACACGTTACTGATCACTAAACACAGGTCACATCAAAATGAGTAGAAACAGATCAGAATAATATAAAGAAACTAATCCAGACATGAGCAGACAGATCACAAATAAACTAACACCAACAAGGAACACAGGCTGAAGCTGGGACTGAACAGAACCAGGAGCAGACAAAACCCAGAACAACACAAAGAACACACAGAACAAGGAGTCAATACAAAGACATCACTGAGGCACAGAACTCAAATACAGAGCTAAACCTGAGATACAAGACAGACCGGTACAAAGTGAGCCAAACAGAGAACACAAGGCCAGGAACAGAAAACACGTTGGTCCACAGACCGGGGCAGGGAACCGAGACAGGACCGACCGGGAAACAGGACAACAGCCAACCAGGGACAGAACAGAAAGAAGGAAAATACCAAAACAGCAGCTGACAGATGAGAAGCAGATAAATAATAAGCCAGACTCAGTAAGTAAACACACAGTGAACTAAAGTCAGCGAACAGACGGCAGGACTAACATGAAGACGCCAACTCAGAGGTAAATGCCAACAGTGAGTTATATGCAAAGAGAGACTTAGATGCTAACAAAGAGGAAGAGACTGACACAGAGAGTTAGATGCTAAAAAGGAGGTAGATGCTCACACAGACAGGGAGGTGCTAACACAGACAGGGGGTGCTAACAGGGAGTTAAATGCTAACATAGAGGTAGATGCTAACACAGACAGATGTAAACAGAGAGTAAGATGCTAACAGGGAGAAGGTTGCTAACACAGATCGGTAGACAGGTAGCTGCTAACACAGACAGACAGATGCTAAAAGACAGCTAGATGCTAACACAGACAGGTAGATGCTAACACAGACAGGTAGATGGTAAAATAGATTGGTAGGCAGGTAGATGCTAACACAGACAGTTAGATGCTAACACAGACAGTTAGATGCTAACTCAGACAGTTAGATGCTAACACAGACAGTTAGATGCTAACACAGACAGGTAGATGCTAACACAGACAGATGTAAACAGAGAGTAAGATGTTAACAGGGAGAAGGTTGCTAACACAGATCGGTAGACAGGTAGCTGCTAACACAGACAGACAGATGCTAACAGACAGGTAGATGCTAACACAGACAGGTAGATACTAACACAGACAGGTAGATGCTAACACAGACAGATAGATGCTAACAGAAAGTAAGATGCTAGCACAGACAGTTAGATGCTAAGACAGACAGGTAGATGCTAACAGACAGTTAGATGCTAACAGAAAGTTAGATGCTAGCACAGACAGTTAGATGCTAAGACAGACAGGTAGATGCTAACAGACAGTTAGATGCTAACAGACAATTAGATGCTAACACAGACAGGTAGATGCTAACAGACAGTTAGATGCTAGCACAGACAGTTAGATGCTAACACAGACAATTAGATGCTAACACAGACAGGTAGATGGTAACGTATATTGGTAGGCAGGTAGATGCTAACACAGACAGATGCAAACAGAGAGGAAGATGCTAACAGACAGGTAGATGCTAACACAGATCGGTAGACAGGTAGCTGCTAACACAGACAGACAGATGCTAACAGAGAGTTAGATGCTAACACAGACAGGTAGATGCTAACACAGACAGTTAGATGCTAACACAGACAGATGCTAACACAGACAGGTAGATGCTAACAGACAGTTAGATGCTAACAGAAAGTTAGATGCTAACACAGACAGGTAGATGCTAACAAAAAGTTGGATGCTAACACAGACAGGTAGATGCTAACAGAAAGTTAGATGCTAACACAGACAGGTAGATGCTAACACAGACAGGTAGATGCTAACACAGACAGGTAGATGCTAACACAGACAGGTAGATGCTAACAGACAGTTAGATGCTAACAGAAAGTTAGATGCTAACACAGACAGGTAGATGCTAACAAAAAGTTGGATGCTAACACAGACAGGTAGATGCTAACAGAAAGTTAGATGCTAACACAGACAGGTAGATGCTAACAAAAGTTGGATGCTAACACAGACAGGTAGATGCTAACAGAAAGTTAGATGCTAACACAGACAGGTAGATGCTAACAAAAGTTGGATGCTAACACAGACAGGTAGATGCTAACAGAAAGTTAGATGCTAACACAGACAGGTAGATGCTAACACAGACAGGTAGATGCTAACACAGACAGGTAGATGCTAACACAGACAGGTAGATGCTAAAGGACAGTTAGATGCTAACAGAAAGTTAGATGCTAACACAGACAGGTAGATGCTAACAAAAAGTTGGATGCTAACACAGACAGGTAGATGCTAACAGAAAGTTAGATGCTAACACAGACAGGTAGATGCTAACAAAAAGTTGGATGCTAACACAGACAGGTAGATGCTAACAGAAAGTTAGATGCTAACACAGACAGGTAGATGCTAACACAGACAGGTAGATGCTAACAGACAGTTAGATGCTAACAGAAAGTTAGATGCTAACACAGACAGGTAGATGCTAACAAAAAGTTGGATGCTAACACAGACAGGTAGATGCTAACAGAAAGTTAGATGCTAACACAGACAGGTAGATGCTAACAAAAAGTTGGATGCTAACACAGACAGGTAGATGCTAACAGAAAGTTAGATGCTAACACAGACAGGTAGATGCTAACAGAAAGTTAGATGCTAACACAGACAGGTAGATGCTAACCCCTTATATGTCCCCTTCTCAGCTCCTCACATTTCATACAGCAGTGAGCTTATTGGAATAATAATATTGGATAATAAAGCAGCATAAAATCGGGTTTATGACAACAACATCATAACAACTGCAATCCATAACCTCTGAAGAAGATGAAACCAGTCACAGGATGGTCTCTCTGGAGGCCAGAGGTGCTGATCAGGTCCAGTGTGACAGTTTAACTGGTGGCGATATTAACTGGTGACAGTCCCAGATGTGTCGTAGGCGTGGCTTCAGGATCCATTGACTGCAAACCAGGAAATACGTTCCTCTGACTTTATCTACGTAATGTGTCGTTATGTAGATATTTGCTTCTGAATGTAGTTTGCAGGCTACATCGTTAGCTGCACGATGATCCACGGGGACCTCTCCCACCTGCAGATTAGTGCAAAGCGAGGACTCTGAGTGTGATCATGGAGGAGACTGTGTCGCTGTTCAAAACACTGCAAAACCTCAATAAAACGTTCAAATGTTCGTGTTGTCTGTCTGATTTGTACCACGGTCGGTTTTAATGTGTTCTTCCTTCCATAAGGAGACAGGCTGAGGTGTTTGACGCTCAGATGGAGCGCAGAGTGGAAACGCTGTTAGCTGCAGCAGAGCTCCAGATTAACCTGTGACACAGCTTCGTGCTATCGATCACCTTTATATTCCGCTATCCTTGACGTTGTTACCAACACTGGCGTGCCAGTCCACATTTGTGTCATGTATCGTTATTTATCTGACGTCGAGCTGATGTGAGAACAGTTTGTCATACGCAAGTTTAACAGTCTGGATGTTCAGGCTGAGTCACACTGCGGCCGAACAGCGTGCAGTCAGCTGTGGCCTCGGTAAATGCTCAAGTTAACTTGTGATACAACAGCTGGATCTACCGCTGCTAAAGGGCAATCGCAATAAACGACAACTTAATTTTGAGGCTGACTGCGGAGCAATTTCAACATTTGCAACTTGCAAACATGAATGAAACTTTTAAAGCTATTAAAAACGATCAACACGTAGTAAGAAACACAACAATAAAGCTGAATGAACACATCCAGTCTGTAGATACTGCACTTTGACTTTGCAATGCTGTTTCAGTTGGTTAAGGTCGTCCAAAGGCAGAGTGCACTATCTGCTGTTTGAGGGTCAAAGGGCACATCAGGGGTCCTGGTTTTTATCTATAAAAAATTACATGAATGCGTTACTGCCGATCTAACCACAACATGTTTGACTGGCGAGTCTCAAAACTTTAAAGGCATTTTTCTCACTTTCAGTGTTTGTGTAGTTTCTGCACTTAGACTTTGTAGGGCAGAGCTGTGCTCTTTGTTGATGTTTTTGTTTTGTTTCTATTTATCAGGAACATATTTGATTTCATCTCTGTAAAGCACTTTGGTAACCTTGTTGTTTTTTAAACTATGCTACATAAATAAAGTGGGTTGGACTGTTTTTTAGTGTAAGGTGTCTTTGAGTGTCCTGAAAAGCGCTATAGAAATAAAATGTATTATTATTATTACGTGTCTCAGAGCAACAAGAGCGACAGGTGTCTGCGTCGCGGTCAGGTGTGCCGTGTTATTCTCTCGCTGACTGTTAACCGTTTGTGTAACAGCTGACTGACAACATTTACATTAAAATACTAGTCATTCATTAATGATTAGTAAAATGGCTTGTTGATAGAAACATTTCTTACTAGTAAGTATAGAAAAGTTCCTAATAAGTAAAATAGAAGCAGCAGTAGCTAAATAATAGATACTGGTTAAATGGTTTAGTTACTAGTAACTGTTGGAATAGTTGCACACCTGAGTCCTCATCTCTGACACCTTTTCCACACATTCTAGGATGGCATGGTTTCAAATCAAAAAGCTGAACTGATTGCCTTTATTAGAGGCTGTTTGGCTTCTGATTCTCACTGACTTTAGTTTGCCCTCCTTTATTTACACTGCAAAGAAGTGAGAACATGATTAGACAGCAGTTTAAGGTTGGAGTTGGAGAAATATGGAGCCGTCAGCAAAGCCTGAGGAGCCCAGAAGGATTTTACAACTAAAAACTTTAAAGCTTTCAAACGGGGAGCAGCTTTTAACTGAGGCTTCGCTGGAAATGAGGAAACAAAGAATCCACAGAGCTCCTCCTCTTCCTGGAACGAGCGGCAGCTCGATAACCCCTCCCTCTGCTTCCTGCTCTCCAATCACAGCGAGCTGCACTCTGTCCATATATTTCCTGGTTCCCTCCCCTTCAGATCTACAGTTTGAAGATGGGTGTGACCAACATGTGCTGAAGTGCAGCAGCTGACAGGCCCCGTTCACTGCAGAAACACATGCTGTTCAGATCAGAGCTCAGACTAGTTGCACTTCTGAGGAAGTGAAACTCAGACAGTCGTTGCCACTGAGAGGTGAAATGGCGCAGAAAGGAGTTCAGCTGGACCGGGAAACCTTCTCTTGTTGCATCTGTCTGGATCTACTGAAGGATCCGGTGACTATTCCCTGTGGACACAGCTACTGCATGAACTGTATTAAAAGCTTCTGGGATGAAGAGGAGGAGAAGAAAATCCCCAGCTGCCCTCAGTGTAGGCAGACCTTCACACCGAGGCCTGTCCTGCTGAAAAACACCATGTTAGCAGTTTTAGTGGAGGAACTGAAGAAGACTGGACTCCAAGCTGCTCCTGCTGATCACTGCTATGCTGGACCTGAAGATGTGGCCTGTGATGTCTGCACTGGGAGAAAACTGAAAGCCCTCAAGTCCTGTCTGTTCTGTCTGGCCTCTTACTGTGAGAAACACTTGCAGCGTCATGATGAGATGACTCCGTTCAAGAAACACAAGCTGGTGGAGCCCTCCAAGAAGCTCCAGGAGAACATCTGCTCTCGTCACGATGAGGTGATGAAGATGTTCTGCCGTACTGATCAGCAGAGTATCTGTTATCTCTGCTCTGTGGATGAACATAAAGGCCACGACACAGTCTCAGCTGCAGCAGAAAGGACTGAGAGGCAGAGAGAGCTCGAGGTGAGTCGACAAAACATCCAGCAGAGAATCCAGGACAGAGAGAAAGATGTGAAGCTGCTTCAGCAGGAGGTGGAGGCTATCAATGGCTCTGCTGATAAAGCAGTGGAGGACAGCGAGAAGATCTTCACTGAGCTGATCCGTCTGATGGAGAAAAGAAGGTCTGATGTGAAGCGGCAGCTCAGATCCCAGCAGGACACTGAAGTGAGTCGAGTCAAAGAGCTTCAGGAGAAGCTGGAGCAGGAGATCACTGAGCTGAAGAGGAAAGACGCTGAGCTGAAGCAGCTCTCACACACAGAGGATCACACCCAGTTTCTACACAACTACCCCTCACTGTCAGCACTCAGTGAATCTACAGACTCATCCAGCATCAACATCCGTCCTCTGCGCTACTTTGAGGACGTGACGGCGGCTGTGTCAGACGGCAGAGACAAACTACAGGACGTTCTGACAGAGACGTGGACAAACGTCTTAGAGACAGTGACTGAAGTGGATGTTTTACTGTCAGGACCAGGACCAGAGCCCAAGACCAGAGCTGGATTCTTCAAATATTCACGTGAAATCACTCTGGATCCAAACACAGCAAACACACGGCTGTTATTATCTGAGAGGAACAGAAAAGCAACAGTAATGAGTCAACATCAGTCTTATTCTAGTCACCCAGACAGATTCACTGGATGGCCTCAGGTCCTGAGTAGAGAGAGTCTGACTGGACGTTGTTACTGGGAGGTGGAGTGGAGAGGGGGAGGAGTTTATGTAGCAGTCGCATACAAGAATATCAGCAGAGCAGGGAGGTCAGATGAATGTTTATTTGGATTCAATGACAAATCTTGGGCGTTAATATGTAACACAAACAGTTATAACTTTCGGTACAACAAAGTCCACACTCCCGTCTCAGGTCCTCGGTCCTCCAGAGTAGGAGTGTACCTGGATCACAGAGCAGGTATTCTGTCCTTCTACAGCATCTCTGAAACCATGACTCTCCTCCACAGAGTCCAGACCACATTCACTCAGCCTCTCTATGCTGGACTTTGGCTTTATTCTCCTGGAGACTCTGCTGAGTTCTGTAAAGTGAAATAGTCAGACGTCCTCTCAGGGACAGTGGGTTAAACTCTGTGTTTTAATCTTCTTTTGTCTTCATGTTTGTTGCTGAGAGCTGATTGTTGGGGCATTTCTTCAGCTGTCAATCAAACCCTGTGGGCGGTACTTTGACGTCTTCTCATCAGCTGCTGTGGAAATGTTGGAGCTCCTTCCTGTGTCTGTTTAGCCATGGAGGCTATCACTGCTCAGGATGACTTTTGTTTCTCTGCATGAAAATGGAAACTTGTCTGAGCTCCAAATGTTTGTTGAATATTTGTATGTTGTTGTTTCTCTTCCACTGCACGGGTCTGAAGAGAGAAAGCAGCAGACCTTCCTTTATCGGAGACACTTTGTTCTCACTTTGGAAAGAAATCTAGAATTTATTTGTTTGGCAGAGCAAATGTTGTTGTTGTTGTTGTCCAAAGAGACGTCCAAATGAGGGACTATGAGGGATTCTAAAGTGGAATTCTCCTGATCAGAATCAATAAGGAGATGCTTCATTCTGAGATTCTGCTCAAACACACTGATTGTGTGGATGAAGTGAGACTTTACTGATGGGATGTGTGAACAGACTGAAGGTTTACATGATGAATAAAGCAACATGAACAAAGTCTTTTCTTCTCCTCTTCATTCCAGGGTATCAGACAGAGCTGATGGAGAACATGTGAAACTAATCTGAGAGTAGAACTGAGGCAGTTTTCCTCCTGAAACACCACAAAGTACAGAGTTCATGTTCAGAGCAGAAGAGCGTTTGTCAGTCAGTCTCTGTCACTAAAACAGCTTCGTCACAGAGAAATGAGCAGAGTTTTCTGTCACTTGTTCAACATTTTCTTTGTGTGCTTAGTCAATAAAGAGGATTTATTACACAGACTTCAAAAAGTGGAGAAACAGTCAGAGTTCATTTGGTCAAGTTTGGCTGTGAAGAAGTTCACTTGAGTCCTGACACACAGAAGACAACACATATTGTGTCTTGTGGACTTGAGCTCATTTCATTTCTTGTCGTGTTGATTTTCATGAAGGTGAAACTTCAGAATGAGGCTGTCATGTTGCTTCAGTGTTTCGCGCTGTCACCTCACAGCCACACCATCCTGGGTTGGAAAGTTTCTTTCCCGTAAATCAAGTATGAAATTCTTTTAAACACAGTTTCCTGTGTAACAGGGTAGACCTGTAACTGTGTTTGGTGGCTGTGGTCTTCACATGGGGTGGCTGCCTCAGTTAGTGTGTTACAGCATTCCTCAGGATGATTCAGTATCTCTGGCATGTCGACCAGAAAAGACACAACATGACATGTAAACACACACACACACCTTAAAAACAATGACTTTAATAAAAATAATATTTATTTGTAGATCACTTTTGAAAAACAAGTTACAAGGTGCTTTAACAAGTCTAAAGACAATAATACAAAAACAATACAAGATAAAACTTCCTTCCCTAGGTATTTACCCACTGATGTGATATGTACTATGAGCTCTTACTATTATTTAGTGCCATTTTTACTAGAATGTGTTGAGTTGTAGATTTGATGCTCTGTTGATACTTGTAAGTTGTTCCTCAAATGTAAGTCGCTTTGGATATAAGCGTCTGCCAAATGAGTAAATGTAAATGTAAAAGCAAGAAAACATTGAAAAGACTAAAATACACTTTTTAAGATAAATATAAAATAAGTAAAATAGAATAAAATAAAAGGGATAAAATAAAAACAAGCAAGATCGGGAAAGGCTCTCCTCTAAAAGTGTTTTAAGAAGGGACTTAAGAGTTCACTGACTCAGCTGACCTGATTTCCTCGGGCAAAAAGTATCACCCAAAACTATCACCCCACACACGTACGAAAATGTGAATTCTTTTATAAATACACACACACATATGGAAGCCCATTTCCGCCAGTAAAATAAAAAATAAAATGAAAACTTAGCCTGGAGAAAAAAATAAAATATCAAATTAAGTCAAAATTATGAGATACTAAGTCATAATTATGAGATACTAAGTCATAATTATGAGATAGTAAACACAACAGTCAAAGTAGGAGCTCTTTCAATTCTCATATTCAGTTGACTGACTACTAAGTGTTCTAGTATCAAAAGCAGGATATCACTGACATGTGAGGTGATTTTTGAGACACTACAGCCTTTAATAGTGTATTGTTATTGAATATTAAAAATAGGCCTACCTAATATTAAGTATGCAAAAGTCTTTCCCCCAAACTAAGTGTTCCAGTATAAGCAGCAGTATATCATTAATGTGTGAGGTGATTTTGGGGGCACTACATTGTATAAGTGTGAAGTTATTGAATATCTCTGCAGAATGTGTTTTCAGCGTTGCACTTTGTAGACGGTCCCTGCGCACTCGTCTCACAGCCGGCTGCATTAGAGACCAATGTTATTTGTGCCACTCGTGAGGAAGACTCATTTATGTGAAATTTATGTTCTTGTAGCTTGTTTTCTACTTAACTACGATAATAAAGAGGCGTCGTTTGTGTTTTAAACACGTTTTGCTTATGAGTTATTGATCCCGGAAGCTCGAATCTGGCTATTTCCAACTTTACCATTATCCATAATTATGACATCTTATCTCGTAATTATGACATATTTTCTCATAATTAGGAGATCCTGATCTCCTAATTATGAGATAAGACTCCCAATTTTTTTTTCTTTGGTGAATGCAATGAGCTTCTGTACATTTCTGTGTCAAACTGAATATGAGAATTGAAAGAGCTGCTACTTTGACTGTTGTGACTGTGTTTAGTATCTCATAATTTTGACTTAGTATCTCATAATTTTGACTTAGTATCTCATACTTTTGACTTAGTATCTCATAATTATGACTTAGTATCTCATAATTATGACTTAGTATCTCATAATTATGACTTAGTATCTCATAATTATGACTTAATTTGATATTTTATTTTTTTCTCCAGGCTAAGTTTTCATTTTATTTTTTATTTTACTGGCGGAAATGGGCTTCCATACACACACATCATCAGTAAATAGTTGAAATAATTGCTGTAAATTCACAGTAGCATACTGTGATTATTTTTACAGTAATGTATTGTGATTCTACAGTAACCAGACACAACAGTACTGTAAAATTACAGTATGATACTGTAATGAGCATCATAGTTACTGTAAATTCACAACAATCTACTACTGAAATAGTAATATTACAGTAATGTACTGTATTTTCACAGTAACCAACCCACAACATTACTGTGAAACTACTATATTTTATTGCTAAATTTCAGTATAGAGCGGCACACTAATCACAGTAATAACTTGTAATTTACCATTTTTACTGTATTATCGCAACTCAGTAGCCAGTCACAGAGAAATGAGCAGAGTTTTCTGTCACTTGTTTGTAATGGAGACCAGAGGTTCCATTACCTCAAACAGTTAACTTAAGGTTGGGATTATTGATAAAGTAGGAGCCATACACATTCTTGTTTTGATTGTTTATTTAATTTGTGAAACATTTTACAGCTGTCTTTGTTGTGAGTAGCTCCAGTGGGGGTTGAGGAAGCACATGGGGGTCTGGCCATCCTGCCTGTGTAGAAAGAAACCTCAATCAGTGATGGTCAAGGTTCACAACATAGTATGGAGTGCTTCTATTCTATTCTAGTAAGTTAATAAATTGGTTTGAATAGATAAAGTAAACAATGTAAGTACTCACCTCTTCCTGGTTGTCTCCTCAGCAGGGGGCGGAGGCAAAAGATTGTGGTAGGCCCAAGCACCTGCTTAAGAGCTGCAGGAGCAAACCATGAAGCTGAGGGTGGGGGGAGTGAAGATCTCAACAATGCTGATTTATTTGATTATTTTGAGTGTATGTGATTGATTTATTGATAGAAAATTTGTATTGATGTAAATATTTATTCTTTGTACTCTGTTCTCTATATGGTGTTGGGTTTTAGCTAAATATTAATTATTCTAAATGATGGTGGTCCCAACTAAGTAGTATTACCCACTTAATTACCTGCAGGAGGGAGTGTATATAAGACAGCTAGTAGCTTTCAGTGTAAGTTTTGTTGCTCATTGGTGTTGGTGTCTCATCGTGTCTGTATGGAAGACAATAAATGCCACGTTTGTGGTTTGCATTTTACCTCTGTCTCATGCCTCTCTCTGGAAAAACCTTAAAGCCACCGCCGGCCAATCGGACATGTTCAACATTTTCTTTGTGCGCTTAGTCAATAAAGAGGATTTATTACACAGACTTAAAGCTGCCGTAGGATGGAAAACTGTATTTATCTTGTTCAGTAGGGCTGCACGATTATGGCCAAAGTGATAATCACCATTATTCTGATGTATATTGAGATCGCGTTTATTTATTGAGTTTAGGGACGACATATTTTTATTGCTCTTAAATAAAAATAATTAAATCAACAGGCAACTGTTTTCAATCCAACAGGGTGACGCTTAAGTCTTAAAGCTAAATTCGAAACTCGTACAGGGTATCTACAGGAATCTTGAAGTAAAATTCAAAACCTTTTTTTAGACCTTTTCAGGACTTTTTCAACATATTTTAAGAGTGCAGCGCCACTTTGAGCTAACCGATTAAATCAGCCACACATCTTTTAAAAGGGACATTTGAGTTTTTAAAAGGAATTTAAATATATTTATTACATATTTATTGCCTATATGTCATCAGGTTGTAACGCCACCTAAAAACTGAGGCATTCACCAACTTTCTCAGCTGCCTATAACAGCCTGTATGAGCCAACAGTTTTCTATGTGAAGGTCAGATTTCCTGCAAAAATCAGCTGTCTTACTTTATCTGTGACGCTTATGTTCGCAACATTACAGCAAAACTGTGAAACGCAGTGTAATTTTGTGTTGTAGTTGGTTTAAACTAGATAATGTGAGCTCGCCTGCAGTGTGATAACTTTGATCGACCACCTGATCAATACAACAAAGTTCAAACAGGCCAAGAGGGAACAAAGATGAAGAGAATAAACTGAGTGATGAATAACGTAAGTAGTGTAGGAGGTGCAGCACAACCTGCAGGAGGAACTGCTCTGACTGACTGGATTAGTATAATATAACATTAAAAGTAAAGTATATTGTTAATTTAATAGTAAATGTTCAGTTTGATATTAATATATTCTGTATGTTACTTTATTCATCATTTCATATAACAGTATATAACTTACCACTAGTATGATTCTTTTTTTTTGTAAAATTAAGTCAAATTCCAGCTGTTTCAGTTTGGGTTTGTTTTTTATTCATTAACTTTGTGCAATAAAAACGCTCCAGGCTACATGAGAGTCTCCAACCTGGATTTTAGGCTGCTAACTCGTCAACAATCAGAACCGTTTATGCAAAACATTTATAAAGTTTGTCGCAGCACATCAAACTTTTTTAAAATCCAGCTCTATCCAGGCTGTGATTGGTCTGTTCCAGTGGTGTAGTCTAGATTTCTGTAGTAAGTACACTGTGATTTTTCGATCCCAGCCTCATACTCACCCGTCCCAGAGTGACGTTCCATGAGCACCACTACTCTCACTAATACTTACAGAATGCATGTACATGTAACAGAGATCGTTGTGAAGGACGGCTTATCAACAACGCAGAGACTTTAACAGCCAGTGACAGTTACAGGTGGGAAAGGGCGTCACTTTGAGTTCAAACGTGGTGGGAACATGTTAGGGCTCAGATTAGAGTTGTGACAAAACACTTAGCATATCAGACGTGACAAACCTAAATATTGGGGTCACGAGATCAAGAAGATATTTTAAAGGTATTAAAGGTAGTATTTAAAGGAATATTCATTGAGAAATACACAATGGGGGTCTGGAGATATTTTCTGCACCAATTTATGGTGGAAAAGTCTCATGTTTAGTGTTAATCACATCATAATCTAACTCAGCTACATTCAGCCTTAGATGTTACATGAATCTGGTTTTATCAGCTGGCAATTTTCAGTGCACATTTCACAGAGCAAGATGCAACTGTTATTAACAATAATGGAGAACTGAGGCTTTTCAGTAGCAGCAATAACAATGAACAGGCCTGTGTGCAGTTCTATCATCAAAACTCATTCATACAGAATATTAGCACTGAGGACCCCAGAAGGGATCCACATCCTCGTCATGTACTGAATCAGCTTAAATGCTATTTCTACTACTGCGCACACACACACACACACACACACACACACACACACACACACAGTGTCGCGCATTCACTGATCCACCACATTGACGTTAGTTAACTAGTTTTAGATTCAGTTCAACAGACCAACAATGCTGTTACAGTTTGGTTACTGATCACATTAATGTTAACACAGGTCTGTATGCTGTTTTCACTCAGCAGGTAACGTTACGATAACATCAGCCTCATCTGGTATTTCCACGCTCCTTCGCCGGACAAACTCCTCATATGTAGCCAGGCCCCCTGTGTCACAAAATACATGTGTGTGGGGAAAAGTTGTGCTTGAAGGCGATCTTCCAGCACACTGTCCAGGGCTGGTTTATGGAAGTTGGCAAGTTTAACAGGAAGTTTACCCGAAACAAAATCACAGGAAAGCAAAAACCTTAAAGCAGGACACTGGGAATAAAAATCCAAGGACAATTATTATGAATTAAACAATGTCTTAGCCAATTAATCTTAAAGATACTATTACAGTTTTTCACACTCGCTTTAGTACATTTCTCAGATCAGAATTGAAATTCTCAAAACTACTTGTTCAACCTCCACATCATCTCGTCACTTGTGCACATCATTAAAGCACTTTCTCATTGCTTTGAACATTTTGCAAATGCTCTGACACACTGAAGCAAATGATTTTGTACAATTGTCTGCTGTTTCCTACATTATCATTTGCTTATGTCATGCTGATCACAATGAATTATACCAGTCTCTGCTGAATAGTCTTACTCCCCAAAACATCTTGGCACAAGTTCATCGCATCAGTCACTACATGCAAAAAGGTTGAACATGTTGTCAAAATCTGTCAAACATATTTTCTACACAGTCTATTAGACTGTTTTTGTAAATATTTTCTAAATTGCTCTCAGGTGGATCTTGACTTTCACCAACAAAGGGGAGTGTGTTAAATGTTAGATCAACCAATGATCAACCAGTTCTCTAAAATATCTCTAAGGTGCATCTCATGAACCCTCAATTTGCGAGCATATATAGACAGAGCACAACACAGTGTCACAATATCTGACAATGGAAGAACAACAAGGAAATGAACAGGGTCAACAGATGGGAAGAAGAAGAGGAGCAGCGGTGGGAGGGTAGGAAGGCAAAACAGAGGAAGAGGTAAAAGAGGCCAACGACATCGGCAAGTTCCTGATGAAATAAGGGCCACAATTGTGGACCATGTTCTCAATCATGGCCTTTCAATGGCAGAAGCTGGTCGAAGGCTGCAGCCAAATGTTGGGAGAACAACTGTATCTTCAACCTTTCAAAGGTTTCGTAGACAGAACAGGTTTGTAATATAACAATGTGCACTGTACTGCAGTATTGCACACTTACTGTATCAGAATCAGTGATACTTTATTGACCCCCAAAGGGAGATTCTGTAAAATTCTTCATTTGACAGTAAAAAGCAAATACAACTTCATACAGACACATAGTGTGCAGTATATTGTAGCACATAAACACAGGCAGGAACATATTTTTGAATATCTTACTCAATCTTGTGTTTTGCATGCTGTTCTTTCCCCACATAAAACTGCAAGACAACCTCACAGGGGGGGCAGACGGCCCCTTTTCACACCTCAACAGGAGGAGGCTATATGCACCCTGGTCATAGAAAACAATGCCATTAGACTGTCCAGTCTCCTGTCCAGTCTCTTGCAGTGTCTTACTTTGTACTGTTGACATTATAGTAAACACCTTAGCTGCAGTTATATCAGACAACACTGACAACATGACTAAACATTTTGACAAGACAAGACACAAGTTTGTCACTTTAAGACTCCTTCAAATTAAAGCTTCCTGTCTGCAGGATTAAAACAGCACGGCTCAAACGTCTGGAGGACAGAAGAAATATATATTCAGAGCAGAACAACTGATTGATTAGTTGTCGACTAATAAATTAATCTGCAACTATTCTGATGATCACTTAAATCGGTTTGAGTCGATTTTTAAGAAAAAAACTTCCAAATTCTCTGATTCCAGATTCTTAAATCTAAATATTTTCTGGTTTCTTTGCTCCTCTGTGACAGTAAAGTGAATTTATTTGGGTCAGAGACAAAAGACGACGTTTGAAAGAAACACTGATCGACATTTTCTGAACCAGACATGATCCATAAATCAAGAAAATAATCGACAGATTAACTGACAATGAAAATAGTCGTTAGTTGCAGCTCTAATTTAGAGACGACACAGAGATTTTATTTCTCAAGTAAAAGCGCTTCGTCTTAAAAGGTCAACTGAACATTTTTCAGTTTTTTAAATCACTAATTAATAAAGAAAACAATTAACAGGTACTTTCAGATTTATTCAAACACATATAATCTACAATTGAAAGTATTTTAAATGGACGGACAGGCAGTTTATTTTCCAACAAGACAAAGCGTCTTATTTCTCCTGAGCAGTGCTGACACAGAGAAATCACCTCAGTCCATTAATGTTCAAATCAAAACATTAAATAATTGATCAGCACAAATTTTAACAACTGTTTTCTATCAGGAACTGAATGTTTTGACATTTGAAGACGCCACGTTGGACTTTTACTCTTCTGACATTTTAGAGACGAAACAACTAATCGTTTAACTGACAAAACGATAAAGAGAATGATGATAGTTGCAGCACTAAAGGAGAGATTTTAAAACGTATTAATCATCGCAGAGGATAAAGTCACTTTCATTCCTTTCTCTCCTTTAATTTCCTTTTATTGATTGTTAGTTGTTTATGATTCAGTATCTCTTGACTTGTAAAATGACGATATATCAGGTACCTTTTGTATATTAAGTGTATTTGGTCCTTCTGATAAGAAAATCAACACTTCCTGTTCTGAAGGCTCCCACGGCGCCGCCCTGCCAGCCTCCACCGTGCAGGTGAGAGTCGGGGGAGGACGCCACCCTGCGGTGCCCCCTGCTGGACGCCTCCGACGCCTCCACCCTCAGCTGGTACAGGAAGGCAGCAGGGCAGAGTCCTCAGCTGGTTCTGACCTTCAGGTCCACCAACACCTCCCACGTGAAGTACGGCTCCGGCGTCGGTCCCGAGAAAGTCTCGGCCGCGGCCGACGGCTCGCTGCTGCTGCGCGGCTCCCAGCAGAGCGACTCGGCGGTGTATTACTGCGGCGTCAGTCAAGGCCAGGACCAGAAGAAGAATCTGACATGGGACTGAAGCGAGCGGCTGCTTCCTGGTTCCACCTGTCCGGACCGAGCCCAACGCTTTCTGTATTTCAGATTATAGGACAGAGTCTCCTGAAGCTGCAGCACCTGGATGATGTCATGAAATGCAGTAAATTCACCTTCAGTTAGCTCATTTATTTTGTCTCATTTCATTTTTATTGTTAATATTATTTGACTCTTTGTCTTTTGCCGTATTCAGTAGTTTATCTTTACAGTGTGAATAAAGAACGTCTCTTTACTTCACCGTGATCAAAATGATTTCTGACCTCAGGTTAACACATTAAGTCACATTTAGGCACAAAAACTAGGCTCCCTGATGAAGGTCAGAGGAAGATGGTGATCATCAAAACACACGGGGAGGAAACAGGAAGTGGACAGTCAGCTGAGCCTCAGACTTACAGTAACTAAGTATATTCTCTCAGATACTGTATTTAAGGAAAATCAGAGGAGCTTTCTTCCATTTTCTCCTTCTGCTCCACCTCAGAGGGAGAAATTCTACTTTTTACTTCCCTACATTTATCTGGCAGCTTCAGTTACTTTACAAAGTCAGATTTTTACACACAAAACACATGAAAAGTTTATAAAATATGACGTTTAGTTGTGAATTAAACTCAAGTACAGCTGACAGGATTATTAGACTGACAACAACTTTGACGGTTTACAATTGTTCCAGCTCAAATGTGAAGATTTGCTGCTTTTCCTTTTAATTATTGAATTAATTTTGAGGTTTGGACAAAACAAGCGTTATGAAGCAGTGTTTCCTGGCTCAGAATGGGCCTTTGGGGGATTGACTTCACGCGACAGTAAGCGTGGCCGTTTACACTAAAGTCAATGAGTCACCTTAGGACCAAAATCTATGCATTTTCTTGTTATTTCTGACCATCTGATAAACAAAATATATCCACAACCTGGAGAAAATAAGGTGTAAATTAGCGTATTAATAAATATTATAATGTTGAATAGCCTACAGATACTTTACTGGTTGAGATTCAGCACAAATAAAACCATCTTCTGACATCAGCCTGCACCACTGTGGTTAAAGTCTGATCAGTGCTAATGTTTGTGTTCATTATAATTTCAGATAATACTAGTTTAGGCTACTGTAGCGTAGCATTTGTAGCCTAATATTAATTCCAGTTCCATTTTTGTGGTTTGTTTTCCGTTTTTGAAAAATGCTCTACAATGTGGTCAGACTCTGATTTGTTTATGCAGAGTACTAACTTGTCATTAATAAAAAACGTAAATACAGAGCAGCGAGTTCAGCGTTTCTAAACTTCGCTGTAGCGCCCACAGCCTGCGCCTCAGCTCCTCCGGGCTGCGAGTGATCGGTTCACAAAAGTGACTTTGAGGTAGATGCTAACACAGAGAGGCTATGGTGACGGGCAAATGAAGCTTTTGTGAAGCACTGAACCACTTGAGCCAGTCGTTTTGAAAATGGGTTCATTATTCCAAGTTTCAGTGACAGTGACCTCTGGTGAAGTGCAAGGCTGCAGGCAAATGAGGCCGGCTAGCTGGTAGACAGGAGGCTTTTAAAATGCATGCACACACCTCAATGAGCAGTGTTGGAAACTACTTTTGTTGAAAAGATGTTGAATTCTGAAGCATCTTTGCTTTGATCAGCCTTCGATTTAAAATATCTTTACGCTAACAGGGAGGTAGGCAGGGGGTAACACAAAAATTCAAGGACTTTGAGTCAACTGAGGCAGATTCACATGATTCAACCGTGAACCAGTCGGGTAACTAAGTCAGTCAGTGAAGCAGTTGCTGCTTTGGATGTCATATGTCACGTAATTTTTTTCGCACCAAAGCAAACTTTGAAGCACGTATCAAAGCTTTAGTTTTGCACTGCCATCACAAGAGGTAGATGCTAACACAGACAGGGAGGTGCTAACAGGGAGGTAGATGCTAACAGAGATAACGTTGTAGGGATCCAGACCCTTTCTATCGCAGCTTTCCACAAAGATCCTGCAATCAAAACAGAATGTCCACCAACATATCTCCCCTTCCCAGCTCCTCACCTTTCATACAGCAGTGAGCTTATTGGAATAATATTATTGGATAATAAAGCAGCATAAAATCGGGTATATGACAACAACATCATGACAACAACCGCAATCCATAAACTAGTATCAATGGATCCAGCACAGCAGTTTGGCCCGTGCACAGCCCAGCAGCACAGAGTCAGGATGATAAAGGATCCTTCCACTCACCACAGCTGAGGCTCACTTCAGGAGAAAGGCGGCACGGAGGTTTTCCTCTGGGCAGACTTCTGGATGGCTCAAGTTTTTCAGAGAGTCTGCCGACTCGTTGCTGCCCTGCAGTGATGTTTAACATTTTCTTCGGAGTTTAATAAACGTTACGACTGTCACTGAGCTCGTACCTGTTTGTTTTGCTGCTCTTTGGCCCGCCTGTGTTGGCCAGTGATCGTTAAGCCCAGTTTCACAGCATCGTCCAGATGAGTCCCGCTGATCTCATGTTCTGCGATCCTCTCAGAAAGATGAAGATGAGACAGTCACAGGATGGTCTCTCTGGAGGCCAGAGGTGCTTATCAGGTCCCGCACTGCCTGTGGGACAGCGTCCGTTTGACGTTAGCTTGCTGTTAGCGATGGTGCTAACCTGCTGCTATCTGCAGACTAGTACAGCTCTTACACACAGTAAAGTACACAAAACTGTGTAGCAGTGAGTCAAACTTATTATAAACTAGCCAGGCTACTGACTGTCTGCATATTCATTAAATTACACCTTTCTGACTTCTGCAGCTTGTCGCTAAATTACCTCCAGAGAAAAACACGCTGGAAGCAGCAGGCTGAACTCTGCTCTTCTCTGCCTGTTAGCCCCGCCCCTTAACCAATCACACGTTTAGAAACGTGACAGGCATCTACGTGAACGAATCGGAGGCCTCTCTTAAAAAAACATCACAGTCCATCAAGGCTCAGGGTCAGAGGTTACCCTCTTAAAGTGACAGAGCCAAATATGACAAGCCTTTTAACTTATCGCCTTAACTAAACCATCGCCCTGGTTACAACCATAACGCTCATTACATGCTGACAAAAAAGGTGGATGCAAATTTCTGCAGGTAGCCTACAACAGCTGGGGCGAGTTCAGCGCCAACAAAACGTAGCAAAACGTTTTATTCAACAGAAACGGTGGTCCTCTGAACACCCTGCTGTTTACGCAAGCGCACTGCATTTTCCTTTCCTTTTTTAACACCGTTGTGTTTACAAACTGGTTGCAGCTGATTGGGTAACACCTGAGACACGCCCACCAAACGGGAGCAAACAGACCTCGAAGCCCGTTGCAGAACGTTTGGAAAGTTCAGGTTCAGGCAGAACTCAGCAGCAGCTCCCCCCTCGGCTCTCTGCCTTCAAACCCTTCATGTCCATTCGATTCAGGAGCAGCCACTTATAATAGAATCTTGCTGACCAGGGATTACGTTACAGGACGTGGTTAAATCTCACATCGCCCGTTAGTAAATTTACTGTTAACATAACGTCAGCACACAGACGCATTTTCACACACAGCTTGGGGCTGCTCGTATCTGGCTAATTAGCGGAACGAGCTAAGCTAACAAGCTATCCGGCGACGGCGATACCTGTTAAATGTTAACACATAAATAAAATACAGGAATTTCACTCACAAAGTAGAACACGGATTTCCTGGAGGTTCTCTCTCCAATGAACTGCACAGCCTGCCATTATTCATCCGGTATCTGCATGTAGAAATGTCCAAAAGGCTCCAACAGGCTGAGCCTCAGAGCTCCGTGTAGCTGAGTGAGGCTAACAGACGGCGGGCCGAGTGCTAACAGCGGCGGAGGCTACAGGCGCCTGTCAATCAAAGCGGCCACGCCCCTAATACGTAATAGGAGGTGGGCCAACGGCAGTTTTCGCGTATTCAGACGATCCCCATCGAGGGAGGACGCAGTTTTTTGCTGACAACTTCTACAGTTTTCAACAAATGAAACAAAATTTGTTGCCACTCGTGCTTCTGGAATTTTGTTTGTTTATCAGTAACTTTATCCAACTTACTTTTTCCGGCAGTAAGAGTGGACCGCTATGTTTGGGGTCTGATTTACATGACGTGTATGTAGTCATCATCCAATGGCGTGCTTGGAAAAGTGCCGCACTGCGGAAAACTCGGAGATAAATAACGCGCCAAAGCGACTGAGACCGCAGGTTAAATACTTTGATTTAAGTTATTAAATCAATAAGTAAATTCGAGCTAACGCGTGTGGTTTATAAGCTGTTAGTGGACATTTTACTTTCAATGAAGTTAAAATAAAAATAGATTTAAATTGTAATCATGGCATATTAACATTTGGTCTTCAGCTTTTTCTGTGTAGCTTCGTTGAACTTTTTGACTGTTTTAAAAATAACCTTGGTTTGTTTTAAATTAACTTTTAATTAAAATGAAAATTCTAATGGAAACTAATACATCAACATTTATTCTGTCACGCTCGGTAGTGCGGGAGTGCAGGGCAGAGCAGGTGAGGACCCAAATGCAGGACACGCAGGGCAGAGCAGGTACAGTTCAAAAGGATTTCTTAATAAACAAAAGGCTAGCACAATTACTGAGTGGCTGATCACAGAGACCAAACACGGTAATTCAAACAGAAAATCCAAAAGCCAAAACAGAACTCAAAAAGCAACTCCAAATAATCCAAAGACAGGGCGAGACAGGACTAAGGTGCACACTGAACAAACTATGCAATGACCAGGCAGGGAATGAACAGAAACACCAAACATTTATACAAAGGGACTAACGAGCAGGGCGGGAGCAAAACAGGTGAGTGGGATCAGGGCTAACGAGGCAGGTAGAGAGACAGCATGGAAAACAGAGACAAGCAGGCGGGCAGAGAGACAGCAGGGGGAAAGAGAGAGAGACACACACAGATGCAAAACACAAGACCGTACATTAACTGGAACACAAGTTATTTAGTGGAAAAGCAAAAGGAGCAGAGGAACTACAGGAGGGACAGACACCAGCAAACAGATCACAAATAAACACAAGGAACACAGACTGAAGCTGAGAACTAAACAGAACTCAGGTAGACATGTGGCAAAATAACACAAACCAGAAGTACACTCTAAGACATGAACTGAGACACTGAACTAACAGAACACAAGACCAGAAACATGACAACTGATAAACAGGACGGAGTACGAACAGAGACGGGACCAACTGGAAAACAGGACTGGGGACTAAAAACACTAGACCAGGCAGACACTAAGTAACTAATACATGAAACTGTGACAGAACTGAAATCAGGAAAATACCAAAACACAGACTAACAGATACAGGAATAAACTCAGAACTAAACAGAACAGATGACAAGACTAACATGCAGCTACAAACCCAAAACCCTCAGAACAAAAACCCAAAAACACAGCACACAGGACAGGATCGTGACATATTTACTGTGTAAAATGCTAATGATGGTTTGGGAAATGAAGACAATGAAGATGACAAACAGCAAAACACTGTGCTAAAGGGCAATTGCATTAATTTTGAGGCTGACTGCAGAGCAATTTCAACATTTGCAACTTGCAAACATGAATGAAACTTTTAAAGCTGTTAAAAACGATCAACACGTAGTAAGAAACACAACAATAAAGCTGAATGAACACATCCAGTCTGTAGATACTGCACTTTGACTTTGCAATGCTGTTTTAGTTGGTTAAGGTCGTCCAAAGGCAGAGTGCACTATCTGCTGTTTGAGGGTCAAAGGGCACATCAGGGGTCCTGGTTTTTATCTATAAAAAATGGCTTCCTAAGAAGGTCTTACATGAATGCGTTACCG
Organism: Lepomis macrochirus; assembly: GCA_024633595.2. Classification (NCBI taxonomy): domain Eukaryota; kingdom Metazoa; phylum Chordata; class Actinopteri; order Centrarchiformes; family Centrarchidae; genus Lepomis; species Lepomis macrochirus. The sequence continues at coordinate 35,326,617 of JALXJV020000010.1, read as the reverse complement.
CCAATCTAACCACAACATGTTTGACTGGCGAGTCTCAAAACTTTAAAGGCATTTTTCTCACTTTCAGTGTTTGTGTAGTTTCTGCACTTTGTAGGGCAGAGCTGTGCTCTTTGTTGATGTTTTTGTTTTGTTTCTATTTATCAGGAACATATTTGATTTCATCTCTGTAAAGCACTTTGGTAACCTTGTTGTTTTTAAATTGTGCTACATAAATAAAGTGGATTGGACTGTTTTAGTGTAAGGTGTCTTTGAGTGTCCTGAAAAGCTCTATAGAAATAAAATGTATTATTATTATTAAGTGTCTCAGAGCAACAAGAGCGGCAGGTGTCTGCGTCGCGGTCAGGTGTCCCGTGTTATTCTCTCGCTGACTGTTAACCGTTTGTGTAACAGCTGACTGACAACATTTACATTAAAATACTAGTCATTCATTAATGATTAGTAAAATGGCTTGTTGATAGAAACATTTCTTACTAGTAAGTATAGAAAAGTTCCTAATAAGTAAAATAGAAGCAGCAGTAGCTAAATAATAGATACTGGTTAAATGGTTTAGTTACTAGTAACTGTTGGAATAGTTGCACACCTGAGTCCTCATCTCTGACACCTTTTCCACACATTCTAGGATGGCATGGTTTCAAATCAAAAAGCTGAACTGATTGCCTTTATTAGAGGCTGTTTGGCTTCTGATTCGCACTGACTTTAGTTTGCCCTCCTTTATTTACACTGCAAAGAAGTGAGAACATGATTAGACAGCAGTTTAAGGATTTTATCCCACTTTACTTTGATTACTGTCAGTCACCTGCTTTGAACCGCTCAAAGAAAAGTGAAGAGAATTTGAGGAAGAGTTGGAGAAATATGGAGCCGTCAGCAAAGCCTGAGGAGCCCAGAAGGATTTTACAACTAAAAACTTTAAAGCTTTCAAACAGGAAGCAGCTTCCGAGGCTTCGCTGGAAATGAGGAATTGATGCTGTTGAGCTGCTCCAACAACGCTGCAGTGGAGCAGCTCAGCAGCATCAAATTCCTGGGGGTGCAGAAGACACTTAGACCTGGTCCCTTAACACCTCTGCTCTTATGAAGAGAGCACTGCAGCTTCTGCACTTTCTGTGGTGGATGAGAAGAGCAAACCTCCCCCCTCCCATCCTCACCACTTTCTACAGATGGACAACAGAGAGCATACTGACCAGCTGCATCTCTGTCTGGTTTGGGGCCTGCAACGCCTCAGACTGGAAATGTGTTGAGCGAGTGGTGAGGACAGCGGAGAGAATCATCGGGACAGCACTTCCTTCCATCTATGACACTGCTCGCAGACGCTGCCTGACCAGGGCTCAGATTATCATAAAAGACCCGTCCCACCTCCATCATGGACTGCTCTCCCTGCTGCCCTCAGCAGCTTCAAATGCAGAATATCCAGATTCCACAGCAGCTTCATCCCTAACATCATAAACCTGCTAAACTCCCAATAATTCTCCCCCCATACACACGACAGTCACTTTACATCGACACTGAACTCTATTGCACTGAGTAACTATTACTATCTGCACTACTATACTGTCTGTTTCACTGTTACAATACATCCTGCTGCTACAGATATTTGCACTATTCATATTGTCTTACATATCTCTCTGTACATATGTTTCTGTTGCTGCTACATTCCTGACAAACATCACAATATTTTTATTTTATTTATTTTATTTTATTTGGTTTCTATTTCTTTTAGCTATATTTAAGCCTATTTTATATTGCTTATACTTATATTTATACTGTTCTTTTCTTTTTTGCTTGTCTTTGTTTTTATTGGAGCCTTGCAATGTAATCTCGTTCAATGTACATTGTGAATGTGCAGTTGAATAACAATAAAGTCTGTCTGAGTCTAAAAGAGTTCCTCAAAACCAAGAATGCAAAGAACGGACTTGTGTTCTTGGGGAGAACATTCTTGCTAGTCGTTCTTGGAAGAATGAACTTGCAATGTCACGAGCACACAAAACGCCGCTGACGGTTTGAGACAATGCGTTCTTGCTGAGGTTGCCTGCATTTCTCTTAAATGCTCTAATTATTATAACAGCCAGGTTTTATCCCCCAGAACAAAAAGCTCAGAATCGGGTTAACTGTAGGTTTTAACTTAACAAGATATATTTGCTCATACATAAAAAATATATCAAATAAAAGCAAATAAAAGGCAAATACTGTGACCACAACTCTACTGTACACTAACAATGTAATGTCTAATATAATAATATTATTATTAATAATAATAATAAAGCAAAGACAGCCCCCTTTCATTCTATGTTTATTTTTTCCGACGTTTCACAAGACCAGATTATCTCTCACTATTTTTCTGTACATGATCCAGATGTCTCTTGATTTAATTTAAAATCTTAGAAAATTACTCAGAATGAAATGACAAAAAATAGTGGCACAAACGTTAAAACTATCTTCCAGATGTGAGTCTTCACTCTGCCTTGCTGGCTGCAGCGGTCTGCGTGCTGGCTCGTAAGCTTCTCCCGCGGGCTGTTTCGCTAGCTCCCCCGCTGACGGTTGCGGAGCGTCACAACTCCGAAAACATTGGAGCACATTTTCGATTGGCCATCATTTATAGTAAAAGTACCGATATTCGACATCTACACAGTTGATTTCTCGCCTCAAAACTCTTCAGAAGTGGATTTAGTGATGAAATAACGTATGAAAACAGTAAAAAACGTTCTGTTGTCGGCCTCTCTCTCAGCTTCTTTCAGCCGCTCGCTTGAATGCCGAAATGAATGCTGGGATATCTTTGCCGTCAAGTTCACACAAGTTACCACCCGATGCATCCTCGGTAAAATGGGCGTGTCAAGAACACTTCCGGGATTTTGAACCGTTCTTGCCAAAATGCAAACTTGTGTATTGGGACAGTACTTGATATAAAAGATGGCCATAAAAGATGACGTTTCACAAGAACACAAGTACAGAGAAGAACACAGATTGAGAAAGGCCCTAAGTCTAAACAAAGAATCCACAGAGCTCCTCCTCTTCCTGGAACGAGCGGCAGCTTGATAATCCCTCCCTCTGCTTCCTGCTCTCCAATCACAGCGAGCTCCACTCTGTCCATATATTTCCTGGTTCCCTCCCCTTCAGATCTACAGTTTGAAGATGGGTGTGACCAACATGAGCTGAAGTGCAGCAGCTGACAGGCCCCGTTCACTGCAGAAACACATGCTGTTCAGATCAGAGCTCAGACTAGTTGCACTTCTGAGGAAGTGAAACTCAGACAGTCGTTGCCACTGAGAGGTGAAATGGCGCAGAAAGGAGTTCAGCTGGACCGGGAAACCTTCTCTTGTTGCATCTGTCTGGATCTACTGAAGGATCCGGTGACTATTCCCTGTGGACACAGCTACTGCATGAACTGTATTAAAAGCTTCTGGGATGAAGAGGAGGAGAAGAAAATCCCCAGCTGCCCTCAGTGTAGGCAGACCTTCACACCGAGGCCTGTCCTGCTGAAAAACACCATGTTAGCAGTTTTAGTGGAGGAACTGAAGAAGACTGGACTCCAAGCTGCTCCTGCTGATCACTGCTATGCTGGACCTGAAGATGTGGCCTGTGATGTCTGCACTGGGAGAAAACTGAAAGCCCTCAAGTCCTGTCTGTTCTGTCTGGCCTCTTACTGTGAGAAACACTTGCAGCGTCATGATGAGATGACTCCGTTCAAGAAACACAAGCTGGTGGAGCCCTCCAAGAAGCTCCAGGAGAACATCTGCTCTCGTCACGATGAGGTGATGAAGATGTTCTGCCGTACTGATCAGCAGAGTATCTGTTATCTCTGCTCTGTGGATGAACATAAAGGCCACGACACAGTCTCAGCTGCAGCAGAAAGGACTGAGAGGCAGAGAGAGCTCGAGGTGAGTCGACAAAACATCCAGCAGAGAATCCAGGACAGAGAGAAAGATGTGAAGCTGCTTCAGCAGGAGGTGGAGGCTATCAATGGCTCTGCTGATAAAGCAGCGGAGGACAGCGAGAAGATCTTCACTGAGCTGATCCGTCTGATGGAGAAAAGAAGGTCTGATGTGAAGCGGCAGCTCAGATCCCAGCAGGACACTGAAGTGAGTCGAGTCAAAGAGCTTCAGGAGAAGCTGGAGCAGGAGATCACTGAGCTGAAGAGGAAAGACGCTGAGCTGAAGCAGCTCTCACACACAGAGGATCACACCCAGTTTCTACACAACTACCCCTCACTGTCAGCACTCAGTGAATCTACAGACTCATCCAGCATCAACATCCGTCCTCTGCGCTACTTTGAGGACGTGACAGCGGCTGTGTCAGAAGGCAGAGACAAACTACAGGACGTTCTGACAGAGACGTGGACAAACGTCTTAGAGACAGGGACTGAAGTGGAGGTTTTACTGTCAGGACCAGGACCAGAGCCCAAGACCAGAGCTGGATTCTTCAAATATTCACGTGAAATCACTCTGGATCCAAACACAGCAAACACAGAGCTGTTATTATCTGAGGGGAACAGAAAAGCAACAGTAATGAGTCAACATCAGTCTTATTCTAGTCACCCAGACAGATTCACTGGTTATTGGCAGGTCCTGAGTAGAGAGAGTCTGACTGGACGTTGTTACTGGGAGGTGGAGTGGAGAGGGGAAGCAGTTTATGTAGCAGTCGCATACAAGAATATCAGCAGAGCAGGGGTTGAATGTTTATTTGGATACAATAACAAATCTTGGGCGTTAAGATGTGACACAAACAGTTATAACTTTCGGTACAACAATGTCCAAACTCCCGTCTCAGGTCCTCGGTCCTCCAGAGTAGGAGTGTACCTGGATCATAGAGCAGGTATTCTGTCCTTCTACAGCATCTCTGAAACCATGACTCTCCTCCACAGAGTCCAGACCACATTCACTCAGCCTCTCTATGCTGGACTTTGGTTTCCTTATTGTGCTTCTGCAGCCTCTGCTGAGTTCTGTAAAGTGAAATAGTCAGACGTCCTCTCAGGGACAGTGGGTTAAACTCTGTGTTTTAATCTTCTTTTGTCTTCATGTTTGTTGCTGAGAGCTGATTGTTGGGGCATTTCTTCAGCTGTCAATCAAACCCTGTGGGCGGTACTTTGACGTCTTCTCATCAGCTGCTAATTTCCTAGCAGCACAAAACGCACTGACAAACTAAAATACATGATATATTATGACCCACTGTAACAGAAACAACGTTTGAAACATTAATTTGGGTGTTTATATTTGAGCAACACGGACTTTCTACAGCCTATTGAACAGTCAGAACATGCTTTGATTTGTATTTGGACTATTTTATCGTAGCTTTTGGTGCCTTTTATTTGGGTTTGCTTTTAATAAAATGTGTACCTTCAAATGAAAAGGCTATGAGCAAAAAAATGTTAAAACAACGAAGAGCATAAGCGGATGGCTTGAAGCACTGAGACTGGCTGCCGAAATGGACACAGCCCACGCCCTTTAGGTGAGGCTGGCACAGACATGTCGCGCACAAAGCCCTGCATTTATTATAAGACAAACTTTATATTATGACCGCACAGCGAGCACCGACACTCCCGCTAAAGGCCCCGTGTCCCCAGACTCTGGCATGCTGATCTCTGTCCATGTGTGAGTCCTGGGTCAGTGCGTAAAGCCCAGTCACGGAGGAGATGGAGCAGCTTTTTATCAGAGCAACATTCTTTCATTTGGACCTTATTTGGGACTTTGGTGGGTGTTTTAGTGCTAAATCTGTCTCTTGGCGCACCACAAGTAGCCAATTTATAATTCTAGGAACAGACAAAAACTCCAACAGCGTTCAAAACAAAAACGCGCTCCACAAACAGGTGGTACAGAGGTGGCGCAGCTCATCATTGTGTTTGGACAATGTTTCACTCTGAATATAAAAGAAAAGTTACACCGCGGATGGTCAGATCCAAGTCCGTGCGCGTTCAGACCCGTGTCCGTGCGTAATAGTTCCAGGACAGCACAGATCACTGTTTCCCAAAGCCACAAAACATTATGAAGTCTTGCTTTACACGCTGGGGGTACACCGCCCCGTATCTGTCCGTATGTCCTCCGTTCATGGTAAACGATCAGCGAGAGGCTCTTGGCCCGTGCCCTGCTCCACCGGGATGAGCGCATCCTCCTCTGGGGCTGACAGCGCACTGGTCCGCTCCAGCGAGGCTGACAGCCCGCGGTGGTCCCCCTGACTCCAGCACTGGCTCTCCGGCTGGACCTGAACTGTTTATGGCTCATCTGACCGCTCGTGTCCAGTTTTAAGCGCGTTGAATATTTTGTTAAAAATGTGTCCAGTTTAAATCATCGAATAAAAAAGTATTAAATTGTTTCCAAATGAAAAACCTCGTAATATTAAAATGCACAATATTTTTGAACATTTATGCCGGGGAGGGGCTCTAGTAGTGAAACTAAACATTTAACCTTTATTTAAATCTGTCAAAACAACATAATATTTTGTTTCTGAAGTTTTAACTTGTGAACTTCCTGCTCCAAATTGTATTGTATTGTATTGTATTTCTTGCCGTATTCCGTCAGTCCCTGCCGTAAAGTCCTGGGTGCAGCCTCCTGAAGCTTGAATAATTGTTTCATTCAAATTACACACGTTTTCAGCCGCCGCATTTATCAACACCAGGTGGTGCGTACACCTGGATTTCAAAGGTACGCACAGCTTCATAAATCAGGCGCTGAGACCAGTGTAAGCATAATCTCACGCACAATAATACACCCGTTTCTACGCAAGAATGATAAATGAGGGCCATTGTGTGGATGAAGTGAGACTTTACTGATGGGATGTGTGAACAGACTGAAGGTTTACATGATGAATAAAGCAACATGAACAAAGTCTTTTCTTCTCTTCATTCCAGGGTATCAGACAGAGCTGATGGAGAACATGTGAAACTAATCTGAGAGTAGAACTGAGGCAGTTTTCCTCCTGAAACACCACAAAGTACAGAGTTCATGTTCAGAGCAGAAGAGCGTTTGTCAGTCAGTCTCTGTCACTAAAACAGCTTCGTCACAGAGAAATGAGCAGAGTTTTCTGTCACTTGTTCAACATTTTCTTTGTGCGCTTAGTCAGTAAAGAGGATTTATTACACAGACTTAAAGTTGCCGTAGGATGGAAAACTGTATTTATCTTGTTCAGTAGGGCTGCACGATTATGGACAAAGTGATAATCACCATTATTTTGATGTATATTGAGATCGCGTTTATTCATCGAGTTTAGGGACGACGTTTGTTTATTGCTTTTAAACAAAAATAATTAAATCAACAGGCAACTGTTTTCAATCCAACAGGGTGACGCTTATGTCTTGAAGCTAAAGTCGAAACTCGTACAGGGTATCTACAGGAATCTTGAAGTAAAATTCAAAACCTTTTTAAGACCTTTTCAGGACTTTTTCAACATATTTTAAGAGTGCAGCACTACTTTGAGCTAACCGATTAAATCAGCCACACATCTTTTAAAAGGCACATCTGAGTTTTTAAAAGGAATTTAAATATATTTATAACATATTTATTGCCTATATGTCATCAGGTTGTAACGCCACCTAAAAACTGAGGCATTCACCAACTTTCTCAGCTGCCTATAACAGCCTGTATGAGCCAACAGTTTTCTATGTGAAGGTCAGATTTCCTGCAAAAATCAGCTGTCTTACTTTATCTGTGACGTTTATGTTCGCAACATTACAGCAAAACTGTGAAACGCAGTGTAATTTTGTGTTGTAGTTGGTTTAAACTAGATAATGTGAGCTCGCCTGCAGTGTGATAACTTTGATCGACCACCTGATCAATACAACAAAGTTCAAACAGGCCAAGAGGGAACAAAGATGAAGAGAATAAACTGAGTGATGAATAACGTAAGTAGTGTAGGAGGTGCAGCACAACCTGCAGGAGGAACTGCTCTGACTGACTGGATTAGTATAATATAACATTAAAAGTAAAGTATATTGTTAATTTAATAGTAAATGTTAAGTTTGATATTAATATATTCTGTATGTTACTTTATTCAATATAATTTCATATAACAGTATATAACTTACCACTAGTATGATTCTTTTTTTTTTGTAAAATTAATTGAAATTCCAGCTGTTTCAGTTTGGGTTTGTTTTTTATTCATTAACTTTGTGCAATAAAAACGCTCCAGGCTACATGAGAGTCTCCAACCTGGGTTTTAGGCTGCTAACTCGTCAACAATCAGAACCGTTTATGCAAAACATTTATAAAGTTTGTCGCAGCACATCAAACTTTTTTTAAATCCAGCTCTATCCAGGCTGTGATTGGTCTGTTCCAGTGGTGTAGTCTAGATTTCTGTAGTAAGTACACTGTGATTTTTCGATCCCAGCCTCATACTCACCCGTCCCAGAGTGACGTTCCATGAGCACCGCTACTCTCACTAATACTTACAGAATGCATGTACATGTAACAGAGATCATTGTGAAGGACGGCTTATCAACAACGCAGAGACTTTAACAGCCAGTGACAGTTACAGGTGGGAAAGGGCGTCACTTTGAGTTCAAACGTGGTGGGAACATGTTAGGGCTCAGATTAGAGTTGTGACAATACACTTAGCATACGAGACGGACAAACCAAAATATTGGGGTCACGAGATCAAGAAGATATTTTAATAGTATTTAAAGGTAGTATTTAAAGGAATATTCATTGAGAAATACACAATGGGGGTCTGGAGATATTTTCTGCACCAATTTATGGTGGAAAAGTCTCATGTTTAGTGTTAATCACATCATAATCTAACTCAGCTACATTCAGCCTTAGATGTTACATGAATCTGGTTTTATCAGCTGGCAATTTTCAGTGCACATTTCACAGAGCAAGATGCAACTGTTATTAACAATAATGGAGAACTGAGGCTTTTCATTAGCAGCAATAACAATGAACAGGCCTGTGTGCAGTTCTGTCATCAAAACTCATTCATACAGAATATTAGCACTGAGGACCCCAGAAGGGATCCACATCCTCATCATGCATTTCATTACTGATCACATTAATGTTAACACAGGTCTGTATGCTGTTTTCACTCAGCAGGTAACGTTACGATAACATCAGCCTCATCTGGTATTTCCACGCTCCTTCGCCGGACAAACTCCTCATATGTAGCCAGGCCCCCTGTGTCACAAAATACATGTGTGTGGGGAAAAGTTGTGCTTGAAGGCGATCTTCCAGCACACTGTCCAGGGCTGCTTTATGGAAGTTGGCAAGTTTAACAGGAAGTTTACCCGAAACAAAATCACAGGGAAGCAAAAACCTTAAAGCAGGACACTGGGAATAAAAATCCAAGGACAATTATTGTGAATTAAACAATGTCTTAGCCAATTAATCTTAAAGATACTATTACAGTTTTTCACACTCGCTTTAGTACATTTCTCAGATCAGAATTGAAATTCTCAAAACTACTTGTTCAACCTCCACATCATCTCGTCACTTGTGCACATCATTAAAGCACTTTCTCATTGCTTTGAACATTTTGCAAATGCTCTGACACACTGAAGCAAATGATTTTGTACAATTGTCTGCTGTTTCCTACATTATCATTTGCTTATGTCATGCTGATCACAATGAATTATACCAGTCTCTGCTGAATAGTCTTACTCCCCAAAACATCTTGGCACAAGTTCATCGCATCAGTCACTACATGCAAAAAGGTTGAACATCATCATCTCATGAACCCTCAATTTGCGAGCATATATAGACAGAGCACAACACAGTGTCACAATATCTGACAATGGAAGAACAACAAGGAAATGAACAGGGTCAACAGATGGGAAGAAGAAGAGGAGCAGCGGTGAAAGGGTAGGAAGGCAAAACAGAGATAGAGGTAAAAAGAGGCCAACGACATCGGCAAGTTCCTGATGAAATAAGGGCCACAATTCAATTCAATTCAATTTTATTTATATAGCGCCAAATCACAACAACAGTTATCTCACAGCGCTTTTCATAAAGAGCAGGTCTAGACCATACTCTGAAGTTATTTACAGAAGCCCAACAATTCCCACCAAGAGCAGCACTAGGCGACACAGGCAAGGAAAAACTTCCTTTACAGTTTTTCTCAGTCGCTTTGGTGCATTTCTTAGATCAAAAGTGCAATTCTTGATACTACTTGTACAAATTCCAAATCATCTAGCCACTTGTGCACAGCATTGAAGCAATTTCTTATTCCTTTGAACAATTTGCCATTGCTTTTGTACACATTGCAATTGATAATGTACAAGTGTCAGCTTTTTTCCACATTTTCAATAGCTCATGTCATGTTGATCAAAATATAGTAGATGGTTCTCTGTTGAATAGTCTTACCCCTCAAAACATTTAGGCATTAGTTCCTTGCATAAGCCATTACATGCAAAATTGTTTGCATATTGAAATATATGAAATATTTGTCATAAACGGTCAAGCATAGTTTTATACAATTCTATTAGACCTTTTGTATAAAAACGTGAATTGATGAATCGTGCAGGTGAAATTGACCCTCACTCATGAAGAATTGTAAAGTGTTAGTTCAAACAACAATCAACCAGTTGTCTAAATTGCTCAAAGGTGCATCTCACAAATAATCAATTGGCAAGCATATATAGACAGACCACAACACATAGTACCTAATGTATTGACCAGGAAACAAACTCGGTCAACAGCCAAGAGGAGGAAGAAGAGGAGCAAGGATGCGTGGTGGAAGGCAAAAGGAAGTTTGTTTTTTCCTTTCATAAAGTAGCACTCGTAAAAGCTGTGAAAAACAAAATCCTGTCTAGTCTCTTTCAATCAATAACCCACATACAGTAATATGTAAGTAGTACTGTTGAAAATGCCATAGAAGTGCAGCTATGTGCATTTTCAATACAGTACCTGCCATCCAAACTGTAGCCTAAGTTTACACCAGGTAATACTGTCAAAGTACACAGTTACATTGACAATATGCCGAAACATTTTGATGACCTTGTTCGTGAACAATGACTCAATGACTTATCATTCTGATGACACTGACACGATCATTGGCATGAATATTTACTTTTGAGATGTACTAAGGATTTTTAGTGACTGACTAGCTTTAGAAACATATCTATTGTATATTGCAGTTTGTACAAATTGTGCTGAGAAATGCACTTATTATTTTGCATAAATGCACCAAAGCGACTGAGAAAAACTGTAAGAGGCAGAAACCTCGAGCAGAACCATGGCTCAGGGTGGGCGGCCATCTGCCTCGACCGGTTGGGGTGAGGGAGAGAGAGAGAGAGAGAGAGAGATTTTGATTTTTCAAAACGCACTTTTATTAGTCAGTACTCACTTAAACACCATACATTTATATCAACACATCAGCATACACCAACTGATCAACCTGTACAGAACACAGCACCCTGTCATGAGCCCACTCTGACAAGAAAGTTTCCAAGTCCTGATTAGCTCTGTAAAAACTGAAATCTAACAATAACCTGGACCTCACCATTTTCACAAACAGCAGCTTCATATCGACTGCTTGATCTGTCTCCACCTTCTTTCTCCTGCTCACATACACGGCCATCTTAGCCTGACCCAAGACAAAATTTATCAGCTGACATTTGGTCTTCTGATGTCGAGTGTATTTAAAACCACAAATAAAAACCTGTTTAGAAAAAAATTCTTTAAAACCCCCAAAATGTTTTCCAGCAAACCAAACAAAGGCATGAGACGTGTGCACTCTAAAAAACAGTGAAACACAGTCTCCCTCTGCAGACAGAAAGGACACTGATCCTGCACATTCCCATTCAACACAGATACAAAAGAGTTTACAGCCAGTATTCCATGAAGGACCCTCCACTGCAGGTCTGCATGTCTCTTTGTCAGGGGGGGTTTATATAGAGACCTCCAGGCAGGTTGAAAGTCAGGGCTTAAACCCAAATAAGTCCTCCAGGGAGTGTCGCTACGTCCATTAAGTGTCTTTTTATAAAGAGTTTTAACCAACAGCCTGTCCAGTGTCTTTCCTGTGGCATCACTCAGAGACACCCCAGCAGAGTTGACCAGTAAAGGTCCCGAAACATCAGTCAGGTCAGGAGACAGAGTGGTAGAAGGATATGGGTCAGTGTGGTCCGGCAGCAGAGAGCCATCACTATAGTCCATCAGGAGAGAGACCTCATGTCCCGTCAGCTGATGTCTCCAATGTCTCAGTAACAGACTGACATATCGACTCGACCTCAGCCCCAGACGAACAGCCAGACCAGCAGGACGGTCTAGCAGAGGTCCGGTCAGCTCCTCCACCTGCCCCAGAGAGGAGATCCTGGCAGTGCGGAGCTTTTCGAACAGAGTGGATGAAACCCCCCCAAGACATTCCAGACGTCCTCCAAACAGTACAGGCTCCTTAAGCAGCCAGTGCAAGGAGTCAGTGTGTCCCTGTCTCTGTTTGTTCATCAAAGTCCATACTTTAAAAACACTTTGGTAAAAACCAGGCAGAGAGGACATGCACACACCTTTTAAATTCATTAAGAACAGAGAAGAGCTCAGTCCCAGTCTACAGCAGGACAATGGCCTCCACACCAGGTCTGCAGGTCCAGTGAGCAGTCTCTGGACAAACTGCAAACAAAGAGTAGCCCCCCTGCTGGCCAAGTGGACCAGGCCCTGCCCTCCTTCCTCTTTTGTAAGGAAAAGCATGCTCTGAGGAATCCAGTGTAACTTGTCGCAGAAAAAATCCACTAACACTCTTTGTATGTTTGGTAGGAGAGAGGGTGGGGGGGTCAACACAGGCCAAACGGTGCCACAGAGCCGACGATACCAAATTGTTTGCTACCAAAATCCGACCTTTAAAAGACATTTTAGGTAGCGGCCATTTCCACTTGTTAAGGCGACCTTTGACCTTCTCCAAAACTCCCTCCCAGTTTTTTTTCAAAGATGCTTCATTTCCCAGAAAAACTCCTAAATATTTTAGACCTCCTGTTTTCCAGAAGAGGCCTCCAGGCAGACTTAGCTGACTCCTCAGCCCCTCTCCCACCATCACAGCCTCACTCTTCACCCAGTTCACTTTAGCAGATGATGTCTGACCATATAGATTTAAGGTTTCCTCTAACACATCAATGTCTCTCTGCTTATTCACCAGAACGATGATGTCATCTGCATATGCAGACAGTTTAAAAAGAACGTTACATTTAGGAAAACAAACACCAGAGAGAGTAGACCTTTGTCTGTGAAGCAGAGGTTCAATGGCCAGAGAATATAACATGCCAGACAGAGAGCAGCCCTGCCTCACCCACTCTGTACACTAAAGGGAGCGCTCAGGCCTCCATTGATCTTCAAAACACTCGCAATGTCACAGTGTCCGCCACAGATACTGGTGTTCAACCCGATCAAAAGCCTTTTCCTGGTCTATTGAAATCAGACCAGTATCTACAGCCAATGAACTAGAGACTTCCAAAACGTCCCGAATCAGAGTGATATTGTCACTAATAAACCTGCTGGGTACACAGTAGATCTGATCAACATGAATCACAGACCCCATCACCTGTCTGAGTCTGGAAGCCAGGACTTTAGACAGGATTTTGTAGTCCGAGCAGAGTAGTGACACAGGCCTCCAGTTTTTCAGCTCCTGCAAATCACCCTTCTTTGGAAGCAGAGTGATCACTGCCCTCCTGCAGCTCAGAGGCAGACGGCCCGTCTCCAAACTGTCACCAAGAACTTCCAGCAGATCCTGCCCCAGCAAACACCAGAAAGACTTATAAAACTCCACAGGAAGGCCGTCAATCCCTGGAGCTCGACCACTCTGCAGACTCATCACAGCACAATACAGTTCGGGTAGAGACAGCTGAGCTTCCAGCTCTACATTGTGTTCATCACTGACCTGAGGAAGATCAGCATGGAAGAGCTCGTCTACCTCTGGATGGTCTGTCAGCTTGCTTGTGTACAGCAAAAGTGCAGTATTAAAATGCCAATAAGCAATCTGACTTTTTTTATAAAAGCAGAACAATAAACGCACATTGAAATTAAAAGATAGATTAATTTCTGCCGAGTTGTTCTTTAGCACCATGAAAACCTGCCTTCTGTTACAAACAACGTGTTTTAACAAAGGAGACTTACAGCCCAGAGACACCATCTTGATGGGGGACACCACCTGTCCATACCTGGACAGCTCTTTTAACAGTAAGTCATTTTTTAAGAACGGGGGAGCGTTGGAGATGGTAATTTTTCTGTCTGGGTTAACCAGAGGAAGAACCGCGGTGAATGTATCTTTAATAATTACCCCTTTTTCTACCACATCATTAACTTTGTCAGTGTGATCTAAAAAAAACACAATGGCTCCGTTCATGCGGGAGGCAGATTTAATGCTGCCATAACCCAGCACCGCTAAACTCGCGTCCTCCACCGAGCAGCTGACAGCCGGCACCAGCTTCACTGCATGTCGGCGTGTCAGCTTCACAAAATCCACTTCCACATCTACAAGGGGCATGCTGCCCAGCCAGGCTGGAAGCACCGCCACCAGTAATCACAACTACCACAGACAAAACACTTAACTAACAGGATGTAAAGAGACAAAAAACACACATAAACATATAAAAGTTTGAAAACTCACTCAGCGCGGCGTTCACCACACCGCCACTCACTCACCTTCCACTCAGAGAGAGAGAGAGATGTAGTCTAGGCTGAGGCCTGCACAGGTGCCATTACTGAGCGAACCCTCCCAAACTGGCAGCTCCTGCAGGAAGCAACCAGTGAAGCTACAGCAGGCAGAAAGGGTGTCATAACACCTTCAAAACCGACTGATCCACTAAGGACCAGATCTCTGCATCGTCCTCTGCGGTGTGAAGCTTCAGTAGCTCACGCTGTGTCTCAGTTCGCACACTCACATACTTTCACTTTACACTATTTTGAGTGTAAGTTTGTTCACACTGAGAAGGCAGCTCGCAGAGCACTGAGAGGACCCGGGTGGAGCACTCGCAACGGGCGGAAAGTTGAGCGGGGAACGCTGGACACTTCTCATCCTCAACGACCGCCATACGTGGCAGAAGTGGGCGGGACCAAGAACACGGGAGAAGCTGGAAGCAGAGAGAGAGAGAGGCCAATAACAGAACGGCTTTCTCAAGTTTCATCACTAAATCCACTTCTGAGAAGATGTGAGGCCAGAAATCAGCTGTGTAGATGTCGAATACTGACACTTTTACGGGAAGCGATGGCGGAACAAAAATGTGGCGGCGGCGGGAAGCTCGCGCCGACCCGTGGGAGGAGCTAGCGAGGCCGGCCAGCCGTCCGCTCACAGAGCCCTCTGCTCCAGCGGTCACACAGACGGCTGCAGCCTCCCGTCAGACTCGAACGCAGCAGCAGACGAGTCCAGGAACAACAGCAGCAGCTGTGAGACAGTTTTACTGTTCGTTACTCCGTCAGTCTGTTACAGTCATTTAAATTAAATGAAGAGACATCTGGCTGCTGATGCACAGAAAGTTCACAGCTTGTGAAACAAACAGGATGAAAAGGGGACTGTCGTTACTTTATTTATTTATTATTATATCAGGCATCACATCGTCAGCGTCCAGCTGCTTTCTGTTGCTTTTATTTTCAATAATTGTTTTTTATGCACCAATTTAATTTTACAAAATTACCTGTAAGTTTGAACTTGGCACTAAACCTGATTCTGAGCATTCTGGCTGTTATTTGGACTCTGCAGGCCTCTGTGCTGGGGCACTGCATAATCCTGAGATAGATCATTTCCTGTTTTTGCAGCACAGCAGTGTTTGATTAGAGACAACACAACCTTGTCAGAATTGACGCACTAAGAAAGTAAGTATGCAGCGTGCTGCGTGTTCTACATGTGCACACTCAGAGCGCTGAGCTCGTCCAATCAGAGGCTCCTCATGATCCAGGTGACAAACTAAAGGTGAGCGAGCCTTCTCAGTAGCTGCTCCTAATCTTTGGAAAACTTTACCTGTTCAAATTAAACTAAACTCCTGACACTTTCAAACTCCTGCTCAACACCCATCTTTATTCATTGGCCTTCAAACAGAGCTGAGTACTGACATTTATTTTATTTTCTACTTTTTCTACTGTTGTCATGTATATTTGTTGTCTATTGTGCAAAGCACTTTGGTCAGATAGTGTTGTTTTAAATGTGCTGTATAAATAAACTTGAAGCCGAACTGAGACACAGCGACAGAGATGTTTCCAGAACAATCCTGCTCAGGTCTCCGTTCACTCCTGCACAACGCCGCTGATTTCAAAGGGGCAGTAAGTCCAGCGCCTCCGTGAGGCCGGAACGCTTCCTGACACACCATCACTTCACTTCATCAGACAGCAGAGCAGTGATGTGTTCAGCTGATGTCACACTGCCCCCTGCTGACACTCCACCCACACTGCACATCTGAGCCGACACACAGAGCTCATTAAACACCATCAGCGATAAATCTGGAGCTGCACACATTAATCTCATTAATTAAAGGAACAGTTTGGACAATCCAGGAATTGTTTTAGTGTTTTTTAAGCAGATTTTCTGATGTTCTTTTTCAAACATGGACTGATGGTCTTTGAGTTCTGGACTGTATCATCAGAAGATGGCGACTCGGACGCTGGGAAATTCTATATTTTCTAGCTGTGACTGAGTCCCGTCACTACGGCTGATCAAAGCCGTCAGGCCGCAAAACAGGAGAGAGCCCAAACGCAACACACTGGAGAGCTGACTGAAGGAGGACAGGTTTTAATTAGGGGGTCACCAGAGGCCCAACGATACGATATTATCACGATATTTATGCTGCGATTCGATTTTAAATATATTGAGATATAAGGCAATTTATTACCTTTTCCCAACTTCCTGTTAGGTCCCTAAAGTCAAACTTTGTCAACATCTGTTTGTCTTAAAAGAGAAATTTCTCTGTTTGTTCATTTCACTTTTTCAGTCCTCTATATGTCCTGTTAAGTTTTCTAGTGGACTAAAAAAGCAACAGATTTTATTATTCTAGGACCAAAAAGTTAAAACTCCCATCTGCAGTTTATACAATAAAATAGATATTAGATATTGGTGTCTGTGTGTTGATACAGTGTCACCATGGCAAATATCACAACACTATGATGCATCGACCCCCCTAATTTTAATCCAAAAAGAAAAAAACTCAGGCTTACGTGCAGTTCGGGTGTAAAACATGCAAACAGAGGATCAGGCAGAAACTTTCCAAACACGATAACGGACCGAACAGAAACAGCCAAACATATACACCTGGGACTGACGAGCAGGCGGGAGCAGCACAGGTGAGACGGATCAGGACCCGGCGAGACCGGGCGGGCAGAGAGACGGCAGATTACTGAGGGGAACAGACATAAGACACGTTACTGATCACTAAACACAGGTCACATCAAAATGAGTAGTAACAGATCAGAATAATATAAAGAAACTAATCCAGACATGAGCAGACAGATCACAAATAAACTAACACCAACAAGGAACACAGGCTGAAGCTGGGACTGAACAGAACCAGGAGCAGACAAAACCCAGAACAACACAAACACAGAACAAGGAGTCAATACAAAGACATCACTGAGGCACAGAACTCAAATACAGAGCTAAACCTGAGATACAAGACAGACCGGTACAAAGTGAGCCAAACAGAGAACACAAGGCCAGGAACAGAAAACACGTTGGTCCACAGACCGGGGTAGGGAACCGAGACAGGACCGACCGGGAAACAGGACAACAGCCAACAAGGGACAGAACAGAAAGAAGGAAAATACCAAAACAGCAGCTGACAGATGAGAAGCAGATAAATAATAAGCCAGACTCAGTAAGTAAACACACAGTGAACTAAAGTCAGCGAACAGGCGGCAGGACTAACATGAAGATCCAAACCCAGAAACCAGAACACATCACAGAGAACCTCGGGTCAGGATCGGGACCAGAGCTGCACGTTTAGTACCCTGTAGACCGGATCCGGATCGGCTGACCGCTCTGCCTTTCACTACTAAACTCAACATTAGTTGCAGAAAGGGGCTGAAACTAACGATTATTTCAACTGTCCATTATTTTCTCAGTTAAAATCGATCAGTCGTTTAGATTCTGTGGCTACAAAGCAAATCTCATCTCACACCTGCTGTAGCGGGACAAGAAATTTACCTGCACCTTGGAAACTTGTGAAAAATGTGTGTTTCCCAAAGGCCGAGGTGACGTCCTCAAACCCAAACACATTCAGTTTCCTGCAAGCGGCAAACTTCCGGTCTCCCGCTTGACGCCAATACGGAAGTGTCTGAAACTGCAATTCATCGAGTGGCCACTTGAGGCTGGCTGCAGAAGGGAGTCAATCTCCATTGACCCCCATGTTAAAAAGCCCAACTTTACAGCAGAATAAAACATGTTTACAGCCTGGTTCAAAAAATGGTTTTAGTGCATATCGCTAATTTTGCCCTTCATTGACAACTGTGAGGGGGTGAATTTTTTATAACTCACCTGCTTAAATTATATTAAGCCTTAAAGTTCTGTATTATTAGGGGCGTGGCCGCTTTGATTGACAGGCACCATTACCCTCTGCCACTACTAGCAATGTGTCCGCCGTCTGTTAGCCTCACTCAGCTACACGGAGCTCTGAGGCTCAGCCTGTCGGAGGCTTTTGGCCATTTCTTCATGCAGATAGCGGATGAATAATGGCAGGCTGTGCAGTTCATTGGAGAGAGAACCTCCAGGAAATCCGTGTTCTACTTGGTAAGTGAAATTCCTGTATTTTATTTATGTGTTAACATTTAACAGGTATCGGCATACAGCCGGTTAGTTTAACGTTAGCTCGTTAAGCTAATTAGCCATATCATGAAGTAAGTAAGTTGGTGTGTTTTAACCACAGCTTTTAATGAGTCAAAGACAAGTCAGCAAGAAGAGAGAAGCCAAAATGTAACGTTATTAGATTAACCTTAGTGTTAGACATTAGGGTGATAATGCTTTGGGAAAAAAGGCGTCTGTGTGAAGTTGTAAGTAACGTTGAAAGGCTCAGCGCTCAGTTAGCTGATATTATGCTAACGGAAACTTTTACTAACGGGCGATGTGAGATTTAGCCACGTCATGTAACGGAATCACTGTCAGATACTAGCCAGGTACTATTAGAAGTGGCTGGCTGTTCCTGACCTCGATGGACACGAAGGATTTAAAGTCAGAGAGCCGGGGGGGGGCGGCTGCCTGAAACTGTCACACCGAGGAGCACCGATGCCACTATGTGAGCTAGCTGTCTCTCCCGAGGGGAGCCGTGCACCTCCGAGTGTAACGTTACTGTTTAATAACTATGACGTTATACTATTCTTGATTGATTCAGAGTACATATTAAAGGCAGGGTAATGTCATCAATAAGTTATTACACTCAGATGTAGCATTCATTCAGATTCAGCAAACAATCTGAGGTGAAAACTGCATTTGATCAGCGACGTTTCTGATAAGGAGCTTAAGAGGTGGATGCATAATTCGACAGAACAGCTGTTGTAGGCTGACTGTTACCTGCAGAGATTTGCATCCACCTTTTTGTCAGCATATAACGTTAATGCGCGTTCTGCCTGCAGACAGGTAGCTGGGCTGTAACTAGAGCGATGGTTTAGTTAAGTCGAGAAATTAGGTGGTGTGAGAGCCTCTGAGTTTGTTTGGTGGATTGAAATTTGCTTAACTGTCTACCCATTGTTGTCTTTACAGGTACCAGAGGAGCTGAGTGCAGAAACCTCCAGATGTGATTAGCTGTGTCCAGCTCTTCAGGAGAGAACAGCTCCAGCTTCCAGCTCTTCAGCTCCTGCTTTTCTTTTTACTCACAACACCTGATATCTTATCAACAGACTCTATCATTATAATAACTCTCAACACATTTTAAGTCATTTAAAACTTTTACATTTGTAACCTTTTAATATTGTTGTTTTCATAAATGCAAGACAAGAGTTTATTTATTTGTCAAACTATTGCTTTTGTATTTGGAATACTTTCTTATAATGTGTATAAAACTAATTATACATAAAAAAATCATTCATTATCAGTTTCATATTTTAATTTTAAACAGTGTGATCTAAACTTAATATATTATAGTTAATGGCTGTAAATGGAAATATTAAGATGTTATTTATAGGCTTACATTTACATGTTAGTAGAAAGTAAAAAAATGAAGTGCAGATCATTCTTTGTTTCAGCG
Organism: Lepomis macrochirus; assembly: GCA_024633595.2. NCBI lineage: Eukaryota > Metazoa > Chordata > Actinopteri > Centrarchiformes > Centrarchidae > Lepomis > Lepomis macrochirus. Next base: position 35,306,564 of record JALXJV020000010.1, on the reverse strand, counting down.
CTTACCCACAGGATGGTCTGGATGCGCCCACATTATTCTGTTTTGAACTAGACTTATATCAGAGCAGCAAACAAGGCGCTCTTCAGAAACTTCAGGCTCTGGTATACATTGTATGGGTACTGGGTGTTTGGCTCCTTATTTATCTTAAAGTATAAGGTAGAAAGTAAAAATACTCCTGCACACACAGAAGTACACTGCATAATTACTTTTCAAAACTTCATGTGAAACGTTCGGGAGTATTTTCACTTTTTTAACTTATACCAGACTGATGTTCTTTAGCAAGAGTTCAGTTTTAATGTTTCATGTTTTTGCTGTGGTTTACCATTAGCTTTTCAGTAAGTAGTAAAGACAGGGAGTGCTAATATATATAGGATTTATTACAATGTGAAGCATAAACCATATCTTTTTTAAATGGACCTATAACACAACTATGGACAATATTTACAACTCAAAGTAACAGAAAGAGAGAACGCGTTTCCACGTCAGTCCACGCCAACAGATACAGACTTCTACGACAATAACAAGGCTTCCAGGTCTGTGCAGCTCTCTGGCACCAGGTGGGACATCTGATCCACAGAGTGACTCTGTGGATCAGAGGCAAATGCTTCAGGTGATGAAAAATATAAAGATAAAATATACAGATGAGTCTTAAATAGAATATTGTTGTGAAGTAAATTTTCTAAGGTAATTCTATTCAAAAAGTGAATTTGATCTATTCTAGATTCATTACACAAAGTGAAGCATTTCAAACCCTTTTTGTTTTCATCTTGATTACAGTTTAAATATATAAACATTTTAGAATAAAAAATACATTTCTCTATTATTAATTATACAGAAATGTCAACTGGAGACAAGCTCTCTAATCAGCTAATTAACTCAAACACCTGCAAAGGTTTCTGAAGCCTGTAATCTCTCAGTCTGGTGCTCACAATGAACTTTTCCACAGTATTCTAATTTTTTGAGATGCTCTTCTAAAAGATGCCTCAGTGTTTTAATGTTGACAGCACTATTATGTCACATAAGTGGGAGAGATGGAACAAAGGAGACAGTCTTTAAATGTTTTTGTGTTGTCTGCTTAAGACAGACAATTTTATCAGCTGTCAAATGTCCAGCAGCCAAGTTGTTCTAGTTACGTTAACGTTACTTACAGTTAAAGCAGGCGTGGAGGCATCAGATCCTCAACAAGAACCTTGTGACAAATATAAAAAGTTTCTCTCTCAAGTGTCCTCTTCCAGACAATAATCCCACACAGCCCTGCCGACAGCAGCAGCGTTACTCAATATAACTGTGTGGGGAATTAATAATTAACGTGACAACAGCCATGGCTAACGTTTTACAGCTTCCATCATGTAACTAAGGACTCTACCGCTAGCTTATTATGTTTATTACAAGTAACATACCGAGGTGACGTCCAGATAAGCGACTTCGTAACTACCGTTATTTAAAAGGGTTAATTGATTCAGCTTCAGATTGTTCGTTTGAGATGTAGCGTTAAGTGAAAATTAATGTAATTAATAACTGATTCATAGTTAACTGTTAACGTTGGTGTTGCAAAATAACGTTACCTTATTTATATATTAAAAAGCATTTAAATCCTGGTAAACTATAATGTCAATAACAGAATTGTGAGTTATTTTAATATTTTCCGATGTCTTACCTTGATGAGCTGGGGACGATAAACTGGTACCAAAACGGCCACAGGTTCCAACCTCCACCGTACAGCACCGGGGGTTTAGAAGCTACCTCTGCTAACGCAGAATAGCATATAGCATTAGCTCCTTAGCATGAGCTAACTTCGGTCATGTCGAGCTATGCGGAGTGGTTTCAACAACACGTCACCTCAGCTCCACCCATGACCTGCCTCT
>JALXJV020000010.1:35287349-35304199 GCA_024633595.2 Lepomis macrochirus | reverse complement strand
CAAAATTAGACTTAGATAGACCAATAAAAACAGAGACAAGTAAAAAGACAAGAACAGTATAAATATAAGTATATGCAATATCAAATAGGATTAAATATAGCTAAAAGAAACAGAGAGCAAATAAAATAAAATAAATAAAATAAAAATATTGTGACGTTTGTCAGGAATGTAGCAGCAACAGAAACATATGTACAGAGAGATATGTAAGACAATATGAATAGTGCAAATATCTGTAGCAGCAGGATGTATTGTAACAGTAAAACAGACAGTATAGTAGTGCAGATAGTAATAGTTACTCGGTGCAATAGAGTTCAGTGTCGATGTAAAGTGACTGGTGTCGTATGTATGGGGGTAGAATTATTGAGAGTTTAGCAGGTTTATGATGGAAGGTTTCCAGGAAGAGGAGGAGCTCTGTGGATTCTTTGTTTAGACTTAGACTTCGATAGACCAATAAAAGACAGAGACAAGTAAAAAGAAAAGAACATTATAAATATAAGTATATGCAATGTACAATAGGATTAAATATAGCTAAAAGAAACAGAAAGCAAATACAATAAAATGAAAAGTGAGTGGTGTCGTATGTATGGGGGGAAAATTATTGGGAGTTTAGCAGGTTTATGATGTTAGGGATGAAGCTGATGTGGAATCTGGATGTTCTGCATTTGAAGCTGCTGAGGGCAGCAGGGAGAGCAGTCCGTGATGGAGGTGGGACGGGTCTTTTATGATAGTCTGAGCCCTGGTCAGGCAGCGTCTGCGAGCAGTGTCATAGATGGAAGGAAGTGCTGTCCCGATGATTCTTTCCGCTGTCCTCACCACTCTCTCAACACATTTCCAGTCTGAGGCGTTGCAGGCCCCAAACCAGACAGAGATGCAGCTGGTCAGTATGCTCTCTGTTGTCCCTCTGTAGAAAGTGGTGAGGATGGGAGGGGGGAGGTTTGCTCTTCTCATCCGAAGCAGAAAGTGCAGACGCTGCTGTGCTCTCTTCACAAGAGCAGAGGTGTTAAGGGACCAGGTCTAAGTGTCTTCTGCACCCCCAGGAATTTGATGCTGCTGACCTGCTCCACTGCAGCGTTGTTGGAGCAGGTCAACAGCATCAAATTCCTCATTTCCAGTGAAGCCTCGGTTAAACGCTGCTCCCCGTTTGAAAGCTTTAAAGTTTTTAGTTGTAAAATCCTTCTGGGCTCCTCAGGCTTTGCTGACGGCTCCATATTTCTCCAACTCTTCCTCAAATTCTCTTCACTTTTCTTTGAGCGGTTCAAAGCAGGTGACTGACAATAATCAAAGTAAAGTGGGATAAAATCCTTAAACTGCTGTCTAATCATGTTCTCACTTCTTTGCAGTGTAAATAAAGGAGGGCAAACTAAAGTCAGTGAGAATCTGAAGCCAAACAGCCTCTAATAAAGACAATCAGTTCAGCTTTTTGATTTGAAACCATGCCATCCTAGAATGTGTGGAAAAGGTGTCAGAGATGAGGACTCAGGTGTGCAACTATTCCAACAGTTACTAGTAACTAAACCATTTAACCAGTATCTGTTATTTAGCTACTGCTGCTTCTATTTTACTTTTCTATACTTACTAGTAAGAAATGTTTCTATCAACAAGCCATTTTACAAATCATTATAGAATGACTAGTATTTTAATGTAAATATTGTCAGTCAGCTGTTACACAAACGGTTAACAGTCAGCTAGAGAATAACATGGCACACCTGACCGCGACGCAGACACCTGTCGCTCTTGTTGCTGCTGTCTCTGTCCCCCCCTTAATAATAATACATTTTATTTCTATAGCGCGCTTTTCAGGACACTTAAAGACACCTTACACTAAAAAACAATCCAATCCACTTTATTTATGTAGCACAATTAAAAAAACAACAAGGTTACCAAAGTGCTTTACAGAGGTTGTTGTTGAGAAAGTCATGTTAAGACTTGCTGCTAGTCAAAACGCTTGTTTTCGGTCCAAAAATTGGATAAACGGGGGAGTTTAAAGGTTATAATCGAGGAGGCAGAGCGGATGGCAAGAGGAAGCTTGTTCCAGAGCGATGGTGCACCGACACAGAAAGCTCTGTCACCAAATGTCCGGGAGCCTGGAAGCAGGGACAGCAAGCAGGTCCTTGTCAGAGGACCGCATGGACTGAGTGTAGGGATGGAGCAGATCTGTGAGGTACTGAGGTGCAAGTCCATGGAGAGATTTGTATGTCAGTAGGAGGATTTTATATTTGATCCGGAACTTAATTGGCAGCCAGTGGAGCTTCTTCAGGATGGGAGTGATGTGAAGTCCAAGTTTTGTGTGGGTGAGCATCCTAGCCGTGGAGTTCTGGACATACTGGAGTCAGTAGCCTTGCTGGGCAGACCGAAAAGGATGGCGTTGCAGTAGTCAAGGCTGGAGGTGATGAAGGAGTGGATGAAGGTCTCAGCTGCAGAGTTGGAAAGCCACTGTCGGATGTTCTTAAGATGGTAAAAGGCAGTTTTAGTAGTGTTTTTGATGTGCTGTTGGAATGAGAGGGTGGAGTCCATGATGACGCCCAGGTTGCGTACTTGAGGGGATGCAGAGATTGAGCAGCCATCCACATCCAATGTGATGTCACCAACCTTTTTTGAGAAGTGACTGCGGGGCAAACACCATGAGTTCTGTTTTGTCTTTATTGAGTTTGAGGAGGTTACTGTCCATCCAGTTCTCGATGTCCTTCAGGCAGTTGATAAGCGGCACTGGTGGAAGGGGAGCAGATGACTGATGTAGAGCTGGGTGTCATCAGCGTAGCAGTGGAAGAGGAGTCCATGTTTCCAGATGATCATCCCAAGAGGTAGCATTTAGATATTGAATAGTAACGGGCCAAGCACCAATCCTTGAAGCACTCCATGTGAGACTGGCGCCAATTCAGAGCGGGTGCCCTTAAGGGTGGTGTATTGTTGCCTGTTGGTGAGATCCAAAGCAGCAACTGCTTCACTGATTAATTAGTTACCCGACTGTTTCATGGTTGAATCATGTGAGTCACTGGCTCTGCCTCAATGGTCTCAAAGTCCTTGAATTTTACTGTTTCCTATCCCACACAGTTACTCCCTGCCTTAGTTACACAAGCACATCTAATCTATCACCACACATCCATTGATCAATCTTTACATGTCAATGGAATATGATGTCCAGTCTTAATGTGTGTGCGTCAAAGAATTTTCAAAGTAAAGACATTTTAAATCGAAGGCTGATCAAAGCAAAGATGCTTCAGAATTAAACGTCTTTTCAACAAAAGTAGTTTCCAACACTGCTCATTGAGGTGTGTGCATGCATTTTAAAAGCCTCCTGACCAGCTAGCCGGCCTCATTTGCCTGCAGCCTTGCACTTCACCAGAGGTCACTGTCACTGAAACTTGGAATAATGAACCCATTTTCAAAACAACTGGCTCAAGTGGTTCAGTGCTTCACAAAAGCTTCATTTGCCCGTCACCATAGCCTCTCTGTGTTAGCATCTACCTCAAAGTCACTTTTGTGAACCGATCACTCGCAGCCCGGAAGAGCTGAGGCGCAGGCTGTGGGCGCTACAGCAAAGTTTAGAAACGCTGAACTCGCTGCTCTGTATTTACGTTTTTTATTAATGACAAGTTAGTACTCTGCATAAACAAATCAGAGTCTGACCACATTGGAGCATTTTTCAAAAACGGAAAACAAACCACAAAAATGGAACTGGAATTAATATTAGGCTACAAATGCTACGCTACAGTAGCCTAAACTAGTGTTATCCAAAATTATAATGAACATGACCAAACAGAGAAATTTCTCTTTTTAGACAAACAGATGTTGACAAAGTTTGACTTTAGGGACCTAACAGGAAGTTGGAAAAAGGTAATAAATTGCCTAATTATTGCCTAAGCATAAATGTCATGATAATATCGTATCGTTGGGCCTCTGGTGACCCCTAATTAAAACCTGTCCTCCTTCTGTCAGCTCTCCAGTGTGTTGCGTTTGGGCTCTCTCCTGTTTTGCGGCCTGACGGCTTTGATCAGCCGTAGTGACGGGACTCAGTCACAGCTAGAAAATATAGAATTTCCCAGCGTCCGAGGCGCCATCTTCTGATGATACAGTCCAGAACTCAAAGATCATCAGTCGATGTTTGAAAAAGAACATCAGAAAATCTGATTAAAAAACACTAAAACAATTCCTGGATTGTCCAAACTGTTCCTTTAATTAATGAGATGAATCTGTGCAGCTCCAGATTTATCGCTGATGGTGTTTAATGAGCTCTGTGTGTCGGCTCAGATGTGCAGTGTGGGTGGAGTGTCAGCAGGGGGCAGTGTGACATCAGCTGAACACATCACTGCTCTGCTGTCTGATGAAGTGAAGTGATGGTGTGTCAGGAAGCGTTCCGGCCTCACGGAGGCGTTGGACTTACTGCCCCTTTGAAATCAGCGGCGTTGTGCAGGGAGTGAACGGAGACCTGAGCAGGATTGTTCTGGAAACATCTCTGTCGCTGTGTCTCAGTTCGGCTTCAAGTTTATTTATACAGCACATTTAAAAACAACACTATCTGACCAAAGTGCTTTGCACAATAGACAACAAATATACATGACAACAGTAGAAACAGTAGAAAATAAAATAAATGTCAGTACTCAGCTCTGTTTGAAGGCCAATGAATAAAGATGGGTGTTGAGCAGGAGTTTGAAAGTGTCAGGAGTTTAGTTTAATTTGAACAGGTAAAGTTTTCCAAAGATTAGGAGCAGCTACTGAGAAGGCTCGCTCACCTTTAGTTTGTCACCTGGATCATGAGGAGCCTCTGATTGGACGAGCTCAGCGCTCTGAGTGTGCACATGTAGAACATGCAGCACGCTGCATACTTACTTTCTTAGTGCGTTAATTCTGACAAGGTCGTGTTGTCTCTAATCAAACACTGCTGTGCTGCAAAAACAGGAAATGATCTATCTCAGGATTATGCAATGCCCCCCCCCCAGCACAGAGGCCTGCAGAGCTCCAAATAACAGCCAGAATGCTCAGAATCAGGTTTAGTGCCAAGTTCAAACTTACAGGTAATTTTGTAAAATTAAATTGGTGCATAAAAAACAATTATATAAAATTAAAGCAACAGAAAGCAGCTGGACGCTGACGATGTGATGCCTGATATAATAAATAAATAAATAAAGTAACGACAGTCCCCTTTTCATACTGTTTGTTTCACAAGCTGTGAACTTTCTGTGCATCAGCAGCCAGATGTCTCTTCATTTAATTTAATGACTGTAACAGACTGACGGAGTAACGAACAGTAAAACTGTCTCACAGCTGCTGCTGTTGTTCCTGGACTCGTCTGCTGCTGCGTTCGAGTCTGACGGGAGGCTGCAGCCGTCTGTGTGACCGCCGGAGCAGAGGGCTCTGTGAGCGGACGGCTGGCCGGCCTCGCTAGCTACTCCCACGGGTCGGAGCGAGGTTTCCCGCCGCCGCCACATTTTTGTTCCGCCATCGCTTTTCGTAAAAGTGTCAGTATTCAACATCTACACAGCTGATTTCTGGCCTCACATCTTCTCAGAAGTGAATTTAGTGATGAAACTTGAGAAAGCCATTCTGTTGTTGGCCTCTCTCGTGTTCTCTCTTCTCCCGTGTTCTTGGTCCCGCCCACTTCTGCCACGTAACCAAAATGGCGGTGGTTGAGGATGAGAAGTGTCCAGCGTTCCCCGCTCAACTTGCTGCCCGTTGCGAGTGCTCCACCCGGGTCCTCTCAGTGCTCTGCGAGCTGCCTTCTCAGTGTGAACACACTTAGGCTCATATTAGTGTAAAGTGTAAGTATGTGAGTGTGCGAACTGAGACACAGCGTGAGCTACTGAAGCTTCACACCGCAGAGGACGATGCAGAGATCTGGTCCTTAGTGGATCAGTCGGTTTTAAATAAAGAAACCTTAATCCTGATCTGCTGGCAGTTTCTCTCCTCATCATTAATTTATTAGTTTTCTCTATAATATCAGACAATAGTGAAACTTGCCAGAGGAGTCCAGGTCACATCAGTCCAGAACCCAAAGAGGTTCAGGTCGTCATCCAGGGCTGTATTGCTTCAGAATTGATCCCTGTCTGTGTTGTTCACATCATGTGACCGGTGACCAGGAAGCAGATAATTTAATAAAAACATAGAAATAGTTCGTCCGAAAGTTGTCGCTGTATTTAAACCCTACGCGGGTTAGGGAGCTCGATTCGGCTGTGAGGGCGACTGACCAGAGTTCACTCCGTGACGGCGTGGAAGTGGCGAGGGGCGAGTTTCGGAAAGGCCCCGAGAGACTCTGGGAATAAGAGGAGCACAAAAACCTTTTGACATTTAAAGGGATTTTTTTTTAATGTTGAAGGAATCGTATTTCTTGTCTGAACATTTACAGACGGGTTTGAGAAAATCTTGCGCGTGTTTTAGAGCTTTAGGAAGTTACAATATGAGGCTAAACTGTTAGCATGACGCTCAAACAGCTGGATGACAAGTTTTTTCTAACGGCAGGGACAGGGGTCTGAGCCAGATGTGAGACTCTAGTTTTACTTCTGCATCACTGAGATGATGAGACATTTTAGAGCAGAAACCGTCACGAAAGACAGACGGGCTTTAACTCCTACTGTGGGTTTGGACGGAGCAGTGAGACAGGGACACCGACAGGAAGTCCAGTCATCAGATGGGACATGACGGCTTTAAAGTGATGCGTTGATATGAAACAAACAGGAGACACAGCTGCAGTGTTTCACTGTCTAAGTGCAATTAAATGACCTTCCTGTCAAGACATATTTTGAAAACAGTTTGATCCAAACTGATTGTTCACAGGGACGCACATGTTTTAGTTGGAGACATTACTGATGTCCTCGCTTTAAAGACACCTCAAAGAAAAACATGCTCCACCCCCCCCCCACCTATAAGTGGCATGAAATGGTCTTAAAATGACAAAAACATTGTTCATCATGATTATTTCCAGGACAATATGTCTTCCAATCAAAGTAGTCATTGCTTCAGGAACGACTGGGTTTCTGTTCTCGATCCGATCTGAAATAACCCGGCGCAGATCGGTATCGAAACCTGTCCAGTCAGACGAGTACTGCACTCGGCCCTGTTTGTAACCACATCGGGGGGGATTGACTGTTTGTTTGGTTTTGCTTGCAGACAAACTCCGCCTCTGTTTTTCTTGCGGCGCCGCCCGTCAGCCTCAGCACCAGCTGCGGTCTCAGGCTCGCCGTTGCAAGTTCATCACCACAAGCTTGTGTTTCCGCTGGTTTCATCTTCTGATACCCTCCAACTCTACTCTCTGCATTTTCATTTGAAATTCACTTGTCACTGATCGATCGCTGCGTAAATAAATAAATTCAACAGATCTGTTTCCTCCCGGAGCGTCCGGCTGCTTCAGATGTCTTCGGTGTGATCAGCCGGATGTGCAGCTTTCTTTTCCTCTGTTTGTTTCTTCAGAGGTTTTAAAGGCTCCGTATTTCTCAAAGTGCTTTTACATCTGCATTCACCATTCACTCACATTCATACAGTGGTGGAACAATTACCATGGTTCAGTATTTTGGACACTTCAACACACAGCCTGGAGGAGCCGGGGATTGAACCGGCGACCTTCTGATTAACAGGCAACCCGCTCTACCTCCTAACTTATTTTCTACTTGTGGTGGTTTGCAACTCGCCACTAAAGGAAAAAGCATCTTTTTAATTACATTCTTCAAGATTTACTGATCCAAAGTAAACGACGTGATTCTCAGTTGTTTATAACTTGACTTAAATTCCTTCTCACTCGAGTCACTAAATCTTTTTCACTCCTCTCTTATTTAAATATAGAAACAGCTCTGAAGCTGATGATACAACCGTTAGGATGATGCTTGTCTTTAACCACAATAATATCAGTGTCACTTTAAGGGTACTGGTTTTAGGACCGGATTCTGGTGACGGTCCTCTAACTCGACACCAACTGTCTGTTTCATTTCTCTCTTTTCTGTTTCTCTGAGTTTCGTTTCTGACGCTGTCCTGCTGCCAAACATCCACTTAGTTTCTGTTCCAGAGTTCATCCAGGTTCGTCTCCGAGAGGCTGAAACAGAAACAGAAAGCCTCAGTGTGCCCCCCCCCCCCCAGCACACACACACACACAGTTCACACATTAACAAAACTTTCCATGTGAACTGTGTGTGCGCTGGCTTCCCTCTGCTGTTGTGACTTTTCTGTTGATTACGCCGTGCACTCTGGGCAAAAAAACACCCACATGCAGGAGGAGGAGGAGGTTAGGGGTGGGGTGGTGCGTGGGGGGGGGTGAGGCGGGGGTGTGTCCGAGGCTTGCCGTCCTCCTGTCAGAGTCTGCAGGAGCCCCTCCCTGAGTTCCTGCCCTGCCTGAAGGGAAAGTCGAGCTCACTTCACGCCGAGAGACTCAGAGAGAGCGGCCGTTCAGCTCGTCATCTTCACCTCAATCACTTCATCTTCACCTTCATCCTCATCATCCTCACCTGCCCTCCTCATGGCTGCCGCCTCCAGGTCCTCCCAGACGGCGAAGAACGTGGTGATCACCCTGCTGGCGCTCTGGTCCATCATCTCGCTCATCATCATCGTGGTGTGGGCGACGTCTCCGGACCTGAAGAGCTCCGCCAAATGCCGCGCCGAGCTGCAGGAGGTGACGGAGAAGATGGAGGGGGCCAAGGTGGTGTGGAACAAGAACAAGGTGGCCCTGGAGGAGATGGTGGAGGCGGGGAGGGCGGAGCAGGAACGCCAGGGAGCCCAGATCCTGCTGCTGCTGGGACGCCTCAACGCCACCAACGCCACGCTGGAGGAGTGCCGCCAGAAAAACGTGAGTGGGGAGGGGGGGTAGGGTTATCTGTAAAAACACACATTTCACCTTCAGTGCTTCCAACATCAGTTTTCTTAAGAAACAAATGCTTCAGGATCTTGTAAATTTGAAAGGGGACACTTCTAGAAAACTGCTGAAACCTGCATTTAGTCTGTGTGTGTGTGTGTGTGTGTGTGGGGTTCAAGGTTTCAGTTGAAGGTTAAATATACAAAGATTAAGATGAAGGTCCTGTTAAATCTTAGTTTCTGCATGTCTGTCCTGCTGAGTGTCAGAGACGAAGCTTAAATCAACATCATGATTTCAACACAGATTCTCCTGATATCAGTTACATCAGTATTTGTCTGTGACATGTATATTGTATATACTGTAAAAAAAAAAAAGTCAAATTAGTGTAAATGTAACAAGACAAAACTTCACAAAAAATCGATTTAAACACTAAAACAGCATTTTCTGAAACAATAATCATAGTTTCAGACCATCGTTTGCTGAAAGTTCAATAGTATTTTATTATTTATTTGTAATTATTAATTATTTGAGCTGCAAACTGTGTAAACTTGTTTGTCTTTACGTGTCGAGATGCAGTCAGACCGGATTTTTATCCCATTCATTTCCACGAGGAGCGAGACCAGAACCGTTCACTTCCTGTTGTGATGTGACCCGGCCCCCTTTGAGCACACATCAGTCTGATTGGTCTCTGAAGTGCAAAAATCTCAAGCCTCTCCACATGTCCAGCCAATCAGAGAGAGGGGGGGGGCTGACCCCTCATTCAGGAGACACTGTTTTATTATTTCACTTAGTTAGAAAACAAGATGCTGATTGGCTGCAGTGAGTTAATCTGCGACCTTCTGGTTCTGCTGTGCTCAGGTTTAAGAAACGATGGTGGTTTGGGTTAAAATAAGTAGTTTAAACAAGTCGGGTTAAATGGACTTTGCCAATCCGTTTACTACGTCACCTGACTTCTTCTGCCGCTAGAGGTCGCGGCCTAATAGAAACTATGGCTCATTACAAGCTGCTGCGTCATCGACCTGTTCTGCCGAAGTGGGCGTGGCCACTCTGTTCTCCCCCGTTGGTTTGTGGGATACTATTTTGAAGCCTCCAGTTTGGCCTTTTGCCCGTCACCATCTTGGTTTTTTGGAACCAGACGTGACCATATTAGCTAGCTAGCTCGGTTAGCGAGGTGCATCTGTAATTCATTACATACATTAACTGTGATATTAGCTGGCATGCTAATTTTAGCTAGCGACAAACAGGCTTCAAACAAAATGTTCTTACTGAAAAATGAGCAGCCGACTGATGAGCTTTTTCAGCGGCGCTGGTTAAATGTTCACAGAGCAGCTGATACGAGTCGCCTCTATCATGATCGACAGGTAGAGACCTGTCAATCAGCTTGTAGCCCCGCCCTAAAGCCCCCCCTGCTTCCTGGTCTCTGTCCCTCTAAATGGGACCATAATTTACTAAATGAACATCATGCTGTGTTGAAGAAGACTTGAAACTAGCGACTGAGACCATAAACTCATCAGGAAAGTGTTTACTGGGGGAATAAATCAGCTGAGAAGGAGAAACATTTTCTTCCTGCAGCCGGTTGGAGTCGCCCCTGCTGGCTGCTGGAGAGGACGCAGGTTTAAGGTGCTTCACTTTTCAGCTTCCTGCTCCATCAGCTTAACTGTTGATTTTATTTAACCGAGACGTTTAAGGCAGACGCTCGTGTAGAAACAGCTTAGTGCTTCAGAGTGACACAGGAGAGCGGAGTGTCTCCCGTTCAGCTCGGTACCGGACTGATACTGGAAATAGCTTCTTTTCAGTGCGACTGCCAGAACTCAGACGGGAGCCGCCCACCCATCCCACCAAAACACTAACAGCTTCCATGTGTCTGCAGGAAAACCAGCAACTCACAGAGATCAATAAATAACGAGAAGAGAAACTGAGGAGTTCAGTTTAATGCAGAAACAGTGATAATAACAAAGTGCCATCTGAACAGAGGCAGCTTTTTATTTTGCCTCCTGCAAAGAGTTTGAATAGTTTTCCCTCCCAGCAGGCCGACTGTTCAAACTGTGGACACTTTAGTTGCTTCCAACATTTCCAGCTCCGAGTTCTCCGAGTTGTTGGTTGGAAAAAGTGAGTGTTTTCCCTCCTCCTCCTCCTCTGGTGCCTGGTCCTGACTCATTCCTCCTCTCCCTCCTTCACCTCTGCTCCACTCCTCCCTCTCTGCTCCTCAGTCTCACTCCGGCCTGCTGACTCTTTCTTTCTGCCCTGTGAAAGTATTTAGGACACATTTAAGGAAACTCGCGTCATTACGGTGAACTGCGGACGGTCTTCGTCACTTTTATTGGTACGAACAGAATGTTATGTGGAAAAACATCCAGCGGTGCCCAAAGTACACAAACTTGAGTTAAATTACAAAGACCCTTGCTAAATATTACTGCACTAAAAGTAGAAGTCTTCTTATACTATTTTTACTCAAGTAGAAATTTATATAAATATAAGTATCAAAAGAAGTACTGATAGAAGGTTCTGTGTCTCAGGGTGTTGCTGACATGACTGTGTGTGCAGTGCTGGATGAAGTATTCTGATCCTTTACTTCAGTAAAAGTAATAAAACCTCACTGTAAAAATACTTTTACAAGATAAAGTCCTGCATTGAAAATGTAAGTAAAGTAAAATTATGTCATTTATACCAGGAAAATGTCTTTAAAGTGCAAAAAGTAAAAGTACTCACTGTCCTGTGACTGTTATAAATTACATTATTAGTATTATTCTTCATGCATTAATGTAAAGCTGGATTTAACTGCTGCAGTAAAATCAGGCAGCAGCTGATTATTTTCTCCATTAATCAATCGATCGATTGTTAAACTGGTCAAAATGCAGCCACAGTTACCCAGAGCCCGAAGTGAAACCTTCAGAATAAGAGATTTATCTGAGCATCAGAACAAAGCTCCACATTATTAGAAACAAATTAAAATAATTAAAAGGAAAAGTGACTATTAAATCTCAAAGTAATAATCCTGTCAGCTGTGCGTGTTTAAACTGCCGGAGTTTAATTTATATTATCTTTATAACTAAACATCACATTTCATAAACTCTTCATGGGTTTAGAAAGTAGCATGAAAAAAAAAATACTCAAGTAAAGTACAAGTACCTCTAATTTCTATTACAGTACTTGAGTAGATGTACTTAGTTACTGTCCACCTCTGAAAACTCTTATCGACATCGTCAAACAGACGTTTGTGATTTTGTTGTTAAAGATTAATTTAAAAATAAAATAGTAAACAACATGTAGAAAATGTCTAAAAGCTAAAAGCTGCCAGAGACGCTGACACCCGGTGTTTTATTGGACGGCTGGAATCAAAGCTGGTTGGCTGGTTTCTGGTCTCTCGGCTCCGGTGTTGGATGTTCGACCTCCACAGCCAATCAGGAGACAGGATTTTATTACAAAACTATAAGCAGGACCCAGTTTTCTGCAGGTGACCCGGACTGTAAATATGATGCATTCATATCAACTGCATGTTAGTGAGAATTTGAACTTGACTCTTTGACAAACTGACGGCCCAACAGCTGGTTGATCAACATATTCCTTTGATCAACACGTCAACAGGAAACAGCTGACCAACGAGAGGAGCTGGGGTCTGTGGTCAGGCAGCTGCTCGTCCTGTTAGCTTCACGCTAAGCTTGTCAGTTTCACAGAGGAGCGGCTTCGACTTGTCAGGAAGTTCCTTCACATAAACTCAGGAGACGCTCAGGAAAGTACCAAAGATACCAAAGTTAGTTCTTCTGCTGTCAGCTTCCTGTCTTCAGCGGTTAGAAAACATTTAACCCCTTCAGCTGGTGACTCCTGACCTCCGCTCTGATCTGCTGCAGCCTGAACCCTGAACGAACCCGCCTGAGCTCCGGCACGACGCAGCGCTGATCTCTGACCCTCCGTCGATCGATCGGCGTGATCGCAGCTCAGTTCAGCTGCAGCGGCTCTCGGCTGTGAAACCTCTGAACCACGTGTGATATTTGCAGCCGCCGTGTGATGTGTTCAGGGAGCGGAGGCTGATGTGTCTTCTCTGTTTTATTGGCCACACGTCAGGGGAACCAGCTGAGATTTATGTTTTATTATTTATCCGTTCAGATGTTTTTGAACATGTTGCTGTGTTGTCCATCAGGTCGGTCTGACTTACACCCGTTTTACACCAGCATTAGGGCGAAAATCAGTTTGAACGCCAGTAAACCTGCTAAAGTACTAACGAAAGAAGAGTTTTCCTTTTCTGTTCTTTTTCTGTCACGTTCAACGTCACGACCACGGCGTTAAAAAAAGGGTTAGTAAACATTAGAAAGCAGCATGGAGGCCGGTGCTTCCTGTGAGCGAGCGAGGAAATAAATAAATGATAATAAATAGATAAATAACCAGGCCCTGGCCCGAGGCCTTCAGGCCCGACTGAGCCTCCCGCTGCATCATAACACAGCCGTCACTGCAGCCATTAAAACAGTCCAGGTTTGTTTTAATGGTTCCTCATTAAGTTAATTCAGAAAAATGTTTGGAGCATTTTGTTTGTTAAATTAATGGTTTTCTTTTTTTAAATGACGACCAGAAACATTTATTATTGCCACCACAGTAAAATCAATCAAAATGTATTTATAGAGAACTTTAACAGCAATATAATGAACAGTTAAACGCTAACAAAGGAGTTCCTCCATGTGTCGTCCTCACAGGTCAAAAGCCAGATGGAAGTGATGGGTTTTAAGTTTTAAAATCAGACAGTGAGGAATCTGTCTGATTGTAACAGGAAGGACATTCCACAATTTCTGATGCAGCTGCTGCTGCTCGCAGCGGCATGCGGACAAACAAACGGTCTGTCCAACCTAAGGAAATAATTAGAAAAAACGCGTGCAGGTGTCAGGATGGGTGGCGTGTGGGAAGGCTGACAGGTAACAGTTCAGTGATATTCATTAAACAGCTAAGAGCGAGCACACTGACTGAGAGTGAGTCAGCGTAAACAATCCAAAGCGAACAGGTTGACCCAAAAGGCAACCTCCAAAACCGTATTTAGAAGAAAACAGTGATTTTTAGATTTTTGTGACAATAATTTCAATTTCACGCTTTGATCTTGGGGGTTTTTTGGGTTTATTAACCCCACTCCAAAGTTTTTGGGCCCTTTGGGCGGCAGTAGCTCGGTCCGTAAGGCTTAGGCTGGGAACCAGAGGGTCGCCGGTTTGAATCCAGCTCAGACCAGAGTTGCCCAGTGTGGACCAGGAGCTGGAGAGGTGTCAGGTCGCCTCCCGGGCACTGCTGAAGGAGGCCGTGAGCAAGCCCCTTATAGTGTAACGTGCTTTTTTAGAATTGCTCACTAAATAAAGATCATTATTATAAGTCCGGCTCGTCACCTGCCTGGAGGACGTGATGTGGCCTCAGCCGTCGGTCTTTTATTTCAGTGCTACGTGTTTTTATCTGAGTCAGCAGGAAGGATCAGCTGTGGTTTGTGTTTCTGTGAACACACAGTGACTGAGAGTGAAGTGATGAGCTTTATGACAACAAGACTCGCCGCCGCTTCCTGTTTAGCGTCTCCAGGTGTTCAGACAGTTTGTTGGACTGAAATCACGAACGGCTTCAGACGAAAACAAAACTGTTGAGACTTCAGAGGAAACAGACTCGAGCACAGCGAAGAAGGAAAATCACTTTCAGAAACTTTCTTGTTTCTCTGAACGAGAAAACTGAACTTTATTTAAAGTCTTGAAACTAACAGATCTTTTGTCAAAACACAAATAATATCACCACATGATGTTCCAGGTATCCTTGAGGATATTTCAGCTGGCTTTTAAAGGTTTATAGGGATCCTTGAGGATGGTCAGGAGGTGCTTGATAAGTCTCTAATGGTCCACATGGATGCTTCAGGAGTCTTTGTTCCAGGTGTCGTTTTAGAAAATTACAGGAGTCATTGAAGTGGTTAAATGGTACCATGATTACCTTCTATTGGTCCTGGAGCTTCTTAGTCTTTGGACTCCTTGATGATGACGATCCAGAGGCCCTGAAAAAAATTTCAAGGAGTGCTTGAGGAGGTCAGAGAACTCCTCGGGACGCTATACGTATAGAGGCTCTAGAAGATTCCAGGAGTCCTTGCAGAGGTTCTAGATGTCTTTGAGGAGGCTGAAAGGGTCCTTGATATTGTTCTAATGGTCCTGAAGAATGTTCTGGGAGGTTTTAGATGTCCTTGAGGAGGTCGCGATCGGTTCTTGGGTTCTAGTGATTCTTGATTCAGGGGGTCTTTCAGGATATTCCAGGGATCCTTGGGGAAGTTCCAGGTGTCCTTGGATATTATTGGAGAGCTGCTGTTGAAGATTCTAAAGGTTGTCCAGGATTTATCATGAGTCCTTGAGAAGACACAGGGAGTCCTTGAAAAGGCTGTAGAGGTTCTTTGTCCTCACGATGACGCAGAACGTTTAAACATGTTTATGTTTCAGCTTTTAAACTGGATTCAGACTGAAGTGAGTTCAGAGCTGCAGGCAGATCAGCTGTAAGACAAATCAGCTGAGCCTCTGTGAGCAGGACGTGTTGGCGTGTTCCCGGCGGACACGAGGAGCTCAGCACAGTGTTTTGGTATTAGAGGCCTCTCAGGGTGAAGACGTTTGTTTGCACTGCTCCTTTAAGTGCAGGACTCTGTTTAAAGAGCTGATCTAACTATAACTGCTGCGTCCAATGAAAGGAATGTTTCTAAAAGCCGCTGTCAGCGTCGAGTCGCTGCTTTCAATCACCAGCTCGGCTCTGAGAGCAGGCGGCCCGGCTGAGGGTCCTTCAGAGCAGGTCCGGTCCACGCGTTCCTTCACACGTGTTCAGCCTCAGTGAGGGTCCATAGTGGACCGGAGGAGTGATGCTCCCAACATGGCTGCTGAAGAAACTAAGTGAAAGAGATGAATTTGTTGTGAAAGAGTGAAAATTTATTGAAGCACAATTAATTAATACGTCTGGATTTTAAAAAGACTGGACACATTAAAGGGGAGGGGGATCTCCCAGGTATCCTTGAGATGTTAAATAATAAGGCCCCGTTTTTTTCTGACGCCAGCGTCTTTTTTTATTTATTTATTTTTTATTCATTCCAACGGGAGCGCCGCATTTTTACGAGCTGATAAAAACAGCAGCAGCGTGACGAGGAGCGTTTTTTGTCACTGTCACTTTTTACTGTCCAATCACAGTAGAGGAGGGGCGGGACAAATTCTACACCGTAGCAACAGTTACTATCCTGGAACCCGGCTTCCTCGAACCTCAGCTCTTGGACCAATCGGTGGAACTCTCTCTCTGCTTCAGCCTTCTCTTCACACAGAGCGAGGACGCTACTCTGTGTTCACATGTTCAAACCCAGTAAAGTCAGAAATACTTGTGTCAAATGTCTCATAGCAACCAAAGCAGTCTGAAAAAACGCTGCGCCTCAAACGCCGCTAGCGCTCCCTGCTGGGCGTTTTCAGCTGGTAAAGAACGCTTTGGTGGAACGGGGCCTAATAATACCACAGCCTGTGTAAAAGAAGTGGGCGTGGCCAGTGTCATGTCAACCAATGGTGGACCGCCGCTTTGAAGCCTCCAGTTTGGCATGTTGGCCGTCGCCATCTTGTTTTTTTGGAACCTGTCGTGACCATATTTGGACAAGAGGGTGGAGCTAGCTAGCTGGGTTAGCAAGCTGCATCTGTAATTCACATTAGCTGTGATATTAGCCGGGATGCTAATTTTAGCTAGCGACAAACAGACTTCAAACAAAACGTACTTCCTGAAAAATGAGCACCTGGCTCCTTCAGTGGCGTGAAAGTACACAGAGCAGCGGATCCGAGTCCTATCAGACTCAGTCAGCTCGTAGCCCCGCCCTAAAGCCTCCCCTGCTTCCTGGTCTATTTTCCTCTAAATGGGACCATAATTTACTAAATGAACATCATGCTGTGTTGAAGAAGACTTGAAACTAGCGACTGAGACCATAAACTCATCAGGAAAGTGTTTACTGGGGGAATAAATCAGCTGAGAAGGAGAAACATTTTCTTTCTGCAGCCGGTGGAGTTAAGCCCCTGCTGGCTGCCGGAGAGGACGCAGGTTTGAGAGCAGGTTGCCGCTTGAATAATACAGACAAAAT
>JALXJV020000010.1:35269849-35282349 GCA_024633595.2 Lepomis macrochirus | reverse complement strand
GCGATGAATTCCTGTATAAAGCAGATATGAGAGCAGCATTGTGTTAACGGCCCGCTCCGATAAACATCGCTCGCTGTCTGATGTGAACACGTCAGTCTGCTGCACACAAACACCACAGAGACTTTAATGCAGAACAAACACCTTTTAGCTCACAGGGTCACAGAGGAGAAACACTCTGCTGCAGGTGCTAAAGGTCCAAAATCATTATTATATTATAATTAATGCTGCGTTCATGTGTTCATCACTTATATGTTGCAGCTGGTGAAGGTGGAGCTGCTGTTGATGACATCTGTAATAATACTTAATTATAATAATAATAATAATAAAGCGTCTCACATCTGAGGAACAACACAGAAGCATCGATACAGGAAGAGATCTACAGGTGACAGTAGATACCAGTAAGAGCAGCAATGGAGTAAATACTCAGGGGAAGAAGTCAGAGGAAACAAATAGTGCAGTCAGCAGAAGGACAGAAGAGCACAGGAAGTGCATGTTAGAGGTTAGAGATCAAACGATATGAAAATTTCACATCATGCTCCTCAGTGTTATCATGGTGATCTTAAAACCTGCTGAAACAAGCACTATTTAATTTTTTATGCACAAACAATAAAATAACAGCCAATATTTAATGTAAAAAAATCAAATGTGCATTAAAAAGTAATAAAGTATCAATCAAAGCATGATTTTACATAAACACAGAGGAGTCTCGTTAAAGAGTTTTCACTTTTACAACCAGTGTGACGACTGCTGCATTTTAAAGGATCTGCTGGGAGACTAAACTACGTAACGCGCGAATCTGCAGGTTACAAGCTGTTAGCAGGTCAGACAGACGAACCGTCACACGCTTCCTCCATGAGCCGAGCTAAAGTTACCTTACCTAACATTCACGGTGAAGCCGTGGCCGGCGGCACAAAGATGATTCACTTCTTTTTCTACCTGTGGTTTATCATTAGACAGGTAACTGTTTGATCCCTAGTTAGAGGTCAGAGGCGTCATAAGAGGAAGTTTCTCTGCAGAGGTTTCAGGAGCTTCTTGAAGTCAGAGAGTGACGCCCTGCTCTGACGGCGTGCGGTAGCTCGTTCCAGCTGAGGCCGCTTTGTGTGAAGGGCCGGCAGAGCCAGGCGGCGTTCGTTGGAGGAGGGCAGCGGCCCAGGTAGATGGTGCAGACCCAGGAGCAGCTCTGTATGCAGCATCAGGGACTTGGATCTGATTCTGGAGGCCCCGGGGGGCCACAGGAATCAAATACATTATAAATATTCTGATTCTATAAAGTCACTAACTCAGTTGAGTGTTTTTTACTCTTCATGGTCTGGACAGACTGCAGGCCTCTCAGTGACCTCAGTGAGACGGAATCTGATCCAGAATCTGCTCACAAACAAACTAAAGTAGAGAAAACACGAGCGCTGGCAGCCGAGCTCATTCCTGAAGCCGTGACGCTGCGATAAGACCCGGCGCTGCCTTATACGCTGATACAGACTCCCCTCACTGCTGTTTCTCAGATCACCGGTGTTCCCAAGGCCTGATGGGAGGCCACCCCTCCTTAGTTACTGTTGCTATGTTGGACAACAGTATCAGGACATCCGGCTGCCAACAATAGAAAATAATAGAAAAAACACGTGTTTTTAATTCAGAGGAGGAAAGTTCATTCTTCACCTTGAGTTAATCTCATTTGTCTGGAGCTTTCTAACACATCTCATGGTCTTCCTCACACGCCTCTGCCACATGATACCAGCTGGTTGTACACGTGTGGAGGTGGCGGCCTCTGTCTGTATTTATAGATGTTGATCTCTCATCCACTGGTTCACGATCTCCTGATTCTGTTTCATAGATCTCCGGATGTAGACGCTCCGTAAATGAATCCTCTGCACATTAAACAGATTGTTTTTAACCACAAAGTTGTTTGACTGGAAATAAATGTTTTATTTTTTGGTTTAACTTCTGAAGTCACAAACAGAACAAAAACGTCTGAATGGTGAAAAATAAAATTGAAACTGCAGTGAAGAAGCTTTCTGATTGGCCTCCTGTCCGTGGAGCTGGTGGCAGAGGCTCATGGGTATTATAGTTTCCTCACAGAACCTCATGCATAGATTTATGCGGAAGAGGATTAGGGCCACGTGTGAAGTTTTATTTTTTGAATTCTGAGATCAAAGTCAGAATTCTGAGAATTTAAAGTCAGAAGTTTAAAGTCATAATCCCGAGACTAAAGTCAGAATTCTGAGTTTAAAGTCATAATTCTGAGACTTTAAAGTCAGAATTCTGACTTTAAAGTCTCAAAGTCAGAATTCTGAGTTTAAAGTCATAATTCTGAGAGTTTAAAGTCATAATTCTGACTTTCAATTCAATTCAATTCAATTTTATTTATATAGCGCCAAATCACAACAACAGTTATCTCACAGCGCTTTTCATAAAGAGCAGGTCTAGACCGTACTCTGAAGTTATTTACAGAAGCCCAACAATTCCCACCAAGAGCAGCACTAGGCGACACAGGCAAGGAAAAACTTCCTTTAAGAGGCAGAAACCTCGAGCAGAACCATGGCTCAGGGTGGGCGGCCATCTGCCTCGACCGGTTGGGGGTGAGGGGGAGAGGGAGAGAGAGAGCAGGAGAGAGAGAGAGAGCAGGAGAGAGAGAGCAGAGGGAGGCAACCTACACAGTATACACACAGAGGTACAGACAATAAAGGTGATGGTGCTATAGACTGAATGAAAAATGGTACAGATATTTATAGTAATGTTAATGATAATAATAATAACAGTAATAATAGCAATAGGACTAGTAACAGCAGTTGCAACTGTAGCAGAGGGCGTCGAGCAGGAACACGGGGGCAGCAGGAGACTCCCAACCACAGATCCAGACTCCACAGCTCCAGAGCCAGCAACACCCGCAGGAAGACTTTAAACTCTCAAAGTCAGAATTCTGGGAATTTAAAGTCAGAATTCTGAGAGTTTAAAGTCAGAATTCTGGCAGTTTTAATCCTTCAGATTTATGATCCTCTTCACGTGTCTCAGTGACTTTTTGTCATTATTATTTTGTAATGATTTGACCCGGTGGAGTCTGCGTCTGCGTTTGCTGTGCAGGATGTGTAAAACAAAGGAAACACAGTTCAACACCGTGTCAGACTGTCGTTTCCTTCTCTCTCTCTTTAAATCAGTTTGAGCCACGTTCTGCCTTTTTATTAGAGAGCCGGCAGCAGAGAGAGAGGCTACATGCAGCAGAGGCCTGACCGGACCCAAACAGGATGATGTGGTTTATAGTCGGTGCTTAAACTGCCAGCTCCGCTCTGTTAGGCGGCTGATTATTTACTGACTTCAGACCAGCGTACGTGTGTTTTACAGAGAGATGAGGTGCAGAGTAGAGACTAATAAAACATGTGTCTTCTGTACTGTAGGGTTTAACTGATCTGCCAAAGGTGCATTAATCATCTTATATTGGATTTATTCAACGTTACAGTCGGAGGCAGCGTTTTATTTTCTTGTCTTTGTGATCTTTTTTATTGTGAAGCTGTTCTAAAGTCTGTGTAACATCAGTAACTGGATCGGGTCCATGTGGGCGTGATCGAGCCTGGTGGCTGCTTATCAAACAGCTGCTCCTTCTCTCTGCAGGCTGGAGGCAGGAATGTTGATACGCAGGTGATTAAGGGCTATTTATGTTCAGCAGGAACTCTGAGATTTATAACAGGAGCATTCGAGCTCACGTCTTTACGAACCGAGCGCATGTTTCTGTCGTCGTGCTTCAGCGGGCGTTTTGGGATTCGGCTGCAGTTTTTTCTGCTGTATTACTCACAGACCAGCTGAACCTGGCACATCTTTGTTGTTCACTTTTACTCTTTGTTGTGTATTTTTATTATGTCAGTTTATATTTGTGAACACATATACTCTATTCCGAATTAACATATTTCTACATTTATTCATGTCAACCATCTGTCTGTCTGCATGTAGCACCTCGTCACCAAAGCAAAGTCCTATAAGCTCCTCCTGATTCTGAACTCTGGGATCTGTAGTATTAAAAGTTAAATTCATACTTTCTGGTTCCGCTGATCCTCCAATCGTGCCGCCTGCAAATGCTCCAGGTAACAAAATAGATGCTTGTTTTGAAGAGAAGGAGATCCTCTGTTACCTGCGCTGATGTGCTTCTTGTAAGTCAAAGACAGAAAAATAGCGCCAACGCTTGGGACCTACTTTCTTTACCCTGCTCTGGTTGGCAGACAGCGTTATGGTGCATTACTGAGTGGATGCTTGAAACTCTATAGCATGAATGGCTCCACAGCTGAAAGCATGTCTGAGCCTTTACAACACGCCGCAGAAACCAGGACTGCGATCTGCAGGATTTCACCTGGACCAGGTTAAAAACAGAAACCTTCAGTAGAAGTCAGGGTTGGTTCTTCATTTAAACGTGTCAGACACCGAGTGTTCCTCTTCCTCCTGCTAACTCTGTTTGTGTCCTCAGAACTCATCGAGGCCCTCCAGCAGAACATGACCCAGATCGTCCATCAGATCGAGTCCTGCATCAGTCTGAAGGCCGCCGCTGAGAGTCAGATGTTGGCTGCTCAGAGTCAGACCAAAGGCTGCGAGTCCAGGAACCAGTACCTGCAGAGACAGTTGTGAGTAGCTGCTCCTCTAACCTGCACGGGCTGCAGAAGGAATGTTAAATTAGGTGTTTCTTCAATGGAGTTTGGTGAGTGTGGTGGATGTAACCGCAGTGTGTCAGCTGACAGCATCCTGCTCGCAGTATCAGTGAATTTCTTTATTTTATTTTACCAGGCAGGTCACTTAAGAACCAGTTCCTTTTTATAGTGACTGCCTGGGAAAATATGTGAGGCAGCATGAAGCTCCGGCTCCGATTCCAGGGTTCAATCTGAAGGACCGGTTACAGAAATATTCCCATTAAACCAGTAGGGGCCGAGGACCTTGACCAGTACGCTGGACTGGTCACAGTTAACTGGGAGATTATTTCATCATCATCAGCTGCAGTTACATAGAACAAACTCACCAAACTCCATTGAAGAAACCCCTAATTTAACATTCCTTCCCCAGTCTCTTCTCTGTCCCTCTGAAGTGTACTGATTGATGTCCTGATGGACGCCGCGGCGTTGACTGTTTGTGTGTTTACAGTCAGAAGTGTAAAGATGTGGACGCTGAAGCTCCTCAGCTGACGCAGCAGAAGGGCGACGACGACGACCTCCCCTCCGTCGCCTCGCCCCTCTCTGGGATTCCTGCGCTGATGCTGCTCGTCTGCGGCGCTCTGCATCTGATAACCTGTGAGTACCGGCGACGCCCCGAAGCTCGTCTGTCGCAACACACTAATAATCACTTGCACGTGTCTGTAAATCAGAAACAGTAAACAGTGAAAGACTCGATCATCAACACTCAGAGCTCTCCGTCTCCTAAGATTACAAAATCACATTCCAACCAGACTCCAGGAAGAAAATATTATTTTCTGAAACTTGGCTTAAAAAAACATTTAAAGTTGATTTAAAATTTAAAACAAGTTGCATCTGCAGATTTTTTTTGACTCATTTTAAAACTTACAGGGACGTAATTACGTTTTTCCTGCACAGTTCAAAGATTCCCATGAATAAATTAGTGAAATGCATAAACATCTTTAATGAAAACACTGACAGGACTCGAGGTTGTAACATGAGTACAGAGCAGAGGCTGAAACTTAGACAAGTCTGTGAACAGTAACAAATACATGTGCACATAAACACACACCTCCTGCTTTTTTAATGTTTTTATATTTCAATTCAATTCAGTTTTATTTATATAGTCTAGTCTAGGCCTATAGCAGCATAACTAAGGGATGGTTCAGGACCCACCTGAGCCAGCCCTAACTATAAGCTTTATCAAAAAGGAAAGTCTTAAGCCTACTCTTAAATGTAGAGACGGTGTCTGCCTCCCGAACCCAAACTGGAACCTGGTTCCACAGGAGAGGAGCCTGATAGCTGAACGCTCTGGCTCCCATTCTACTTTTGGAGACTCTAGGAACCACAGGTGCATTCTGGGAGCGCAGTGCTCTGGTGGGGTAGTAAGGTACTATGAGCTCTTTAAGATAAGATGGTGCCTGACCATTAAGAGCTTTGAATGTGAGAAGAAGGATTTTAAATCACAGCGTTAATATGAAATCTGTTCAGATGAGCTAAAACTAAAGTGACAGAGTGTTAAAAACAGAGAACTCAGAAACTATCAACAAATTATCTGCTAATGCAAAATAAAAAAAGATTCATGTTGAATCTGATAAGAAGTTGTTATAAACAGGAAGCGTTGTGAAACCAGCCGACAGCTCACAAAGGAAACGGAGCGTGTTTCAGCTTCGTCCACAGCAGAGAGGCAGCAGCTCCACCTGCTGCTCGCAGATCAGATACTGTTCAGATATTCTCTTTAATAAATCAGAGCTACTGTTCATCCAGCACAGAGCGCTGCAGAAATGTAACGTGCACGTACTCTCCCTTTAAAGGAACACAGCAGATACATAAAAATCTGTTAAACACATTTATATTTCTGCATAATGTGAACGTTTAAATTGTCCTGCAGCTGCTCTTAATTAACAAGTTAATCAACAAGTTTTTAAATAGTAAAGTTCAGTCTGAGTCAGTCCACCACAGACCTGCAGAGGTCAAAGTTTCTGTTTATATTTAAAGAATAAAAGTTATTATTTCAAGACTTCCCACATGGTTATAGGTCACGGATTTTGATTGACAGCTTGGCCACTGATTGGTTGATCAGCCACACCACAGTACCTGTGGGAGGGGTTTAATTAATTAAGAGAAGTTGGGAAAAGGAGTTGGAGCTTTAGTTGAGACCAAACACAGTGTTTAAACCACCTTGCCTCATCTTATGACTCACAGTATTATTTACATGCTGCCAAATTAGAAAAAATAAAAATAACCCAAAAGATTTTAAAAACTGTTATTTTTTAAATGGAGTCTGGTGTAGAAACTCATGTAAATATTTCACCAAAAACTAAATCATTCAAGTTTTATAAAAGTCTGTAATTCTTTTATTAATGTCGTATAAATCAGATAAGAAATTAAACGTGTGAAACGTGTTCAGAAACAGCTGATGATGATTGACGGCTCGGGTGGTGTTGTGTTTTCAGGAGGTCAGCGAGGCGGCGACCTGTCGAGCGACGGCGAGCACTGTGGTCCAGGTCTGGAGGGGGGCGGAGCCTGGACAGATTCAAAATGACTGCTGTACAAACTTCCTGTCTAGGCAACAGATCGCCATGGAGACGCTGGCGTGTCACGCTGTCATAGGGCCGAATGATTGGACACAAGCGCTGCGGCTTCACCACTGTTTTCTGTTTTTAGCAGCTTCCTGTTTTCTGTTTTAACTTCCTGCTGCTGCTTCATCACATTTCGGCCCGTCGAGCGGCTCATCCATCAGTTTCTGGATCGACTTCGCTTCCTGTCGGCCTCCTTCTGCGTGAAAATCCACGAGCTGATGCGACTCGCGAGTTTAGAAAACGCTTTCGATGCTGCATTCAGGGACACGCGGGACAAAAAGAAACGTATATCCATTTTAGCGTGAGTGTGTTTATTTCAGAGCTGTTTGATTAATCTCGTGTTTATGTCCTCAGTTCATTTAGAAACAGTCTCGGTCTTTCTCTCAGAGATCCTGTCGTGTTGGACAAACAGATATTTAGCGTTTGATTCAAAGAAGCGATTGACTAAGTGCTGGACGACGCTTTTTTTGCTATGATGCTCCCTTCGTGTTGCAGGTCGGGTTCTCGCCCTGGATGACGAGGACGGTGCTTGGTGTGGTACTTGCCCCGCCCCCCCTCCACTGTGATTAGACAGCTGGGTAAAAAGCGACAGCGACGCCCGCCGCGTTTTACCCAAAGTTGAAAAATTTCAACTCTTTCCGCCCAGAAAAAAAAGGCTAAGCGCCCAGCGTGGAACAGAAGCTCAGCGGCTCGTCTCGCCGTTCTCCCTCCCCGACTCGTCACATGTGGACTCACAGTCAAGACCCGTCGGCGTCAGTCAGGGACGCACCGGGGATCCCTACAGGGTCATAGTTCAGCGCAGTGGGGGGGTGGAAGCCCTGTAGGGTCAGTTTGTGACGGTAAAGGCAGGTTTATAATGTTTAACAGAAAAGACTGAGTCAGGAGGTGGATGGAGGCCAGAACCTGGACCTTGATCCAGGAGACAAAAGTCAACGTTAAATATTTTTATTTAAGTTACGTAAATTGTTCGAGTTACGTTAGTTAACTTACGTGTTAACTGACCTCCGTAGTTATTTGAACCCAAACCATGAACTTTTCCGAACCTTAAAACCGACGCCAGCGGGCCTCGACCAGGCGTGACGAGTCTGGCGTGAGTCGCTGCTGGTGTTTTTACCGTGATGTAAGTACTTCGCCGCTCCGCTGCAGTGAAATGAAAGAAAATGCCGGCCTCAGGTGGGCGCAGGTCCTGACGGGGCGATGCATTCACTGACCCAGTGAAGCCCGGTACTGTCAGTCTGAGTCCTTTCTAAAGACTGCAGGTCGTCTCTTTGGCGATGGTGCGTTCACAGCGGCGTGTTGAACTCGCCCGCGGGGACAAAAGAAAAAATCAGCTGCACATTTTCCACGCCCAGTAAACTTTGGTGACTTAGCCTCGTTGAAACTTTTGATCCTGATGCAGCTTTAAAACTCTGAGGACAGGAAGTGATTCATTTTCACTGAGAGGGGGCGGGCAGGAAGGGAGCGTGACCATCTGACAGGCGGGCGCCATCCAATGAAAGTGTCAGCTGTCGTGCTCTGTTTTGTTCCGCGCCTCTCAGCTGTTTGACGCCGCAGCAGACGTGGACGAGACGCCGTCGGTCTTTAAACTGATGGATGATTCAGAAAGCGATCAGCGGGGATCGAACCTGCAGCTTCGGCGCCGCTTCCTTCAGCTGAGAGGCCCGTTTACACCGACATCCCAGCGTGCACTGGGCTCAGCAGCGGCGTTCGCTGATGTAAACACGGAGCTGATCCAGAGCCTGTCGGTGTGAACGGGGTCAAAGTGTGAATGACTTCCTTCTGTGTCTGATTGTATTTTTATTATTTGATGTTCAGCTGCAGAGCGGAGGCGGGCAATAAACCTGAGGAGTTTCTACGACTTCGATGTTTCCTTTGTCTGATTTACCAGAAGTTTGGAGTTTCTCTGCATAAAGCCAGAGGGGGAAAGTAGCTCAGAACATTTAGTCAGGATTTTCCTCGTCAGTTTCAGGCCCCGTCAGTTCGAACTCGGTATTTTCAAAACCGTGACTTCCTCCGCAGCGGTTTGGCCGTTCGTCCACACGGAAGCGCAGTTATCAGGTCACTGAAGCCTCAAAATCATTTTTTTAAACTCCTGCCATGGAGAGATATTAAGAAACGGCGGTCGCAGCGTTGTCGTGGAGACGGGTCCGTTTATAAAGGGAACCATTTGGCCTTCATAACGTGGGATGAATAAACAGCTGATTTAACTTTAAAGTTCTGTTATATAAAGGACAATCTGACTTTAGGAGGAACTTAGTGGTCGAGCTTTGTTGTGTTAAATATAAATATATTAACAAGACGCAAAAGTGTTTTCAGGGTTTGATGCTACTAAAATATTTTTTTTATTGTCCCTCACTCTTATTAGATGTTTGTTTTACAATAAAATCATTTTTTTTACAGTGTAGACTCGGCCCACGTTGAGTAAAACAAGCGCACATAATAAAAAGGGGGGGCGTGTTTTTCCACTTTATTTCTCAAGCTAAGTGAACATTAAAAAGAATTACTCACCGTCTCTTCCTGTGTTGTCGGTCCTTCTGTATCTTTATGGAAATACAAATATACACTTAATATTTGGACGTTTAAATAAAAACTAGCAACATAAAACATCAGCAGGCTCCATCCTGCTGAAACATGCAGAGCCTTTTAGCTGCAGGACCTTCAGGACCAGAGGAGGAAACATTTCTTCATTTTTCACAAACAGTTTTTGAAGTTTTTATTTAATTTGATCTCCTCAAAACTTCAGCCAACAGGGGAAACACGTTACGTTCAAACACTGAATTCTGAAGAGAATCAGAACCGGTGCTGAGTGATCCAGAGTCCTCTTTTCAGATGAAATCCAGATCCCAGAGTCGGTCTGTGATGATCTAAGGGGGGGGCCTTGCTGGTTCTGGTCCGCTCGGCTCAGGAGACTTTAGAGACTCCATCTGCTGACGGGCTTTATGGAGACACTGGTTTCCTGTTCCAGCAGAACCAGAAAAACTAGGAGCCGATCAGCTGTGGTGTTACTGTGAATGGTCGGCCAGCTCATCACCTGACCCGAACCCCTCAGAGACTCCGAGAGACCCCGGACGGGTTGAAGGTCTGGCAAAGACCCTGCAGGCTTCGTACCGTCTCCTCGCCGAAGGAGCACAAATTTGCACACCAACATATTTTTGCCGCCACGTGACCCCCGGCCGCTGCAGAGGGGGTCAGTCCTCCTCCTGTGTGACCGTCAGCTGGGTGTTTTCCCACAGTACGTTCTGTCAGGATCACAGCTATCACACATGGACACTGACAGGAGTGTTATGAGGTCAGGAGGGGGGCGTGGCCTGTCACTATAACAAGCCAATGATGAGTGGGCGTGGAGATAAGAGCTGATAGACATCTCCAGCCAATCAGACGGCCCTGAGAGAGCAGCAACAGGTCCCAGAGGAGGGAAGGGTGTTTTAGTGTGTGATGCTGCTTCATCCTCAGTTCCCACCTCCGTCTGGTTTATCTGATCTGAGGTCTGAACCACGAGGAGAGATCAGCGTCTGGTTTATACTCGTCCTTCGTGTCCACGCCGCATCAGTCGGCGAAGGCTTAAGATCACTTTCTTTGTGATCACCTACATGATAACACTCTGCACGGAGACACTTTGGTTTAGCAGGAAAGAGGAAACCCAGACAGGGCAGACCCTGGATCAGGTTCAGAGACATGAACCACTAAATGATGACGTAGCTTGGAGCAGGTCCAGACGTGTCGGGTCAGAGAGGACAGGAAGCAGCAGGAACGATGCTTTGGATGATGAGGCGCGTGCACGACCTGACGTAGGATTAATTGGTGCACCGATGGAACAGGACTGGATCCTGCTCCCCGGAACAGGTGTTCGGCATAAATCACCTGGTCAGTAAAACAAGTGTGAGACCAGTTTCTTGTTTGCAGCAGAGAACCTGCAAGAGCTGAGGAACCGTCCTCAGAGTCAGGATCACTGTGACGGACAAAATGTCTAATCTGCAAACAACAGGAGGAAGGTGGGACGAGAGGACGTCTCTCTTAGTGCACAAGACAAGGGGGGCGGGATTACGACAGACTGGAGGATGAAGAGAAGAGTCTGTAATCTGCAGCGACATCTTTAAGCAATTAAAGTTCTGTTATCCACCTTAGTATTTGCAGGGGGGTGTTGGGCTGCTGGGAACAGTGGGGGGGGGGGGCAGACCTCAGATCAGATAAACCAGCTGCTGACAGGTG
Source organism: Lepomis macrochirus (assembly GCA_024633595.2). Lineage (NCBI taxonomy): Eukaryota > Metazoa > Chordata > Actinopteri > Centrarchiformes > Centrarchidae > Lepomis > Lepomis macrochirus. The sequence goes on along the minus strand of JALXJV020000010.1, from coordinate 35,270,921 downwards.
GGAACTGAGGCTGAAGCAGCATCTCACACTGAAACAGCCTCCCTCTCTAATTGGAACACGCCCCTTCCCTCCTCTGGGACCTGTTGCTGCTCTCTCAGGGCCGTCTGATTGGCTGGAGATGTCTATCAGCTGTTATCTCCACGCCCACTCATCATTGGCTTGTTACAGTACCAGGCCACGCCCCCTCCTGACCACATGTGTGATAGCTGTGATCCTGACAGACCGTACTGTGGGAAAACAGCCAGCCGACTCTCACACAGCAGCTTTTTCATTGGTCCACGTACGAGTCATGAATAAAGAAGTAACGTGTAAATTTACATATAAACACTTTCTGTAAACGTTCTGATGAACTCGGCGTCCAGTTTATTAGGAACAGCCGGCTGCAGCTCTGACAGCTGTTTCTCTTATTTTGTCCACCCTCAGCTGAGGACAGCTGTGCAGTGCATCATGGGAGCAGCGGCCGAAGAAGGACAAGTAGAACCACAGAGTAGAAGCACTAATACTTAACTTGAGTGGAAGCAGAACACAGTTAACCCTTTGTGTTAAAGGGTCAGAGGCCCCTGAAGAAGCTGCTGACGGGGCCAGTCTGGATTCACAGTGACGACTGTTTCTAAGGAGGCGTTCAAGGCCCCACCTGTAAAAAACAAAAGGGATTTTTCCCTCTGTTCACTCTGAACACGCTGCTAACAGAAGCTAATAATAAATTTAACTTTTTAACATGTTTAAATTTAAATAACTGTGTAAATAACATGTGAACATGTGAAGAAGTTCTCTGACTGAGTAAAGAGACTTTCTGTCTTTGTTTTACAGTAAATGCTGTTTTTTCATCCCAGTTTGTGTCTGAAGACAAACGTTCTCGTGATGTGCAGGAACGTTATCGTCTCTGTTTCTGGTTTACTGCCTGCTGTTACTCAGGAAACATTTTGTGGGTGTTTGGAACACGATGGAGGATTTAGGCTTGAGGAAGAGTGAGACCCCAGAACCAGGTCTGATGCAGATCAGGGTCAGAGGTTCAGGAGCTGCACTTCCTGCTTGTTGTTGTGTTAAAACAGATCTGATGACAGTGAGATGT
>JALXJV020000010.1:35239622-35269349 GCA_024633595.2 Lepomis macrochirus | reverse complement strand
TTTCTGCATGTCTGTCCTGCTTGAGTGTCAGAGACGAAGCTTAAATCAACATCATGATTTCAACACAGATTCTCCTGATATCAGTTACATCAGTATTTGTCTGTGACATGTATATTGTATATACTGTAAAAAAAAAAAAGTCAAATTAGTGTAAATGTAACAAGACAAAACTTCACAAAAAATCGATTTAAACACTAAAACAGCATTTTCTGAAACAATAATCATAGTTTCAGACCATCGTTTGCTGAAAGTTCAATAGTATTTTATTATTTATTTGTAATTATTAATTATTTGAGCTGCAAACTGTGTAAACTTGTTTGTCTTTACGTGATCGAGATGCAGTCAGACCGGATTTTTTATCCCATTCATTTCCACGAGGAGCTGAGACCAGAACCGTTCACTTCCTGTTGTGATGTGACCTCGCCTTTGAGCACACATCAGTCTGATTGGTCTCTGAAGTGCAAAATCTCAAGCCTCTCCACATGTCCAGCCAATCAGAGAGAGGGGGGCTGACCCCTCATTCAGGAGACACTGTTTTATTATTTCACTTAGTTAGAAAACAAGATGCTGATTGGCTGCAGTGAGTTAATCTGCGACCTTCTGGTTCTGCTGTGCTCAGGTTTAAGAAACGATGGTGGTTTGGGTTAAAATAAGTAGTTTAAACAAGTCGGGTTAAATGGACTTTGCCAATCCGTTTACTACGCCACCTGACTTCTTCTGCCGCTAGAGGTCGCGCCTAATAGAAACTATGGCTCATTACAAGCTGCTGCGTCATCGACCTGTTCTGCCGAAGTGGGTGGCTCACTCTGTTCTCCCCGTTGGTTTGTGGGATACTATTTTGAAGCCTCCAGTTTGGCCTTTTGCCCGTCACCATCTTGGTTTTTGGAACCAGACGTGACCATATTAGCTAGCTAGCTCGGTTAGCGAGGTGCATCTGTAATTCATTACATACATTAACTGTGATATTAGCTGGCATGCTAATTTTAGCTAGCGACAAACAGGCTTCAAACAAAATGTTCTTACTGAAAAATGAGCAGCCGACTGATGAGCTTTTTCAGCGGCGCTGGTTAAATGTTCACAGAGCAGCTGATACGAGTCGCCTCTATCATGATCGACAGGTAGAGACCTGTCAATCAGCTTGTAGCCCCGCCCTAAAGCCCCCCCTGCTTCCTGGTCTCTGTCCCTCTAAATGGGACCATAATTTACTAAATGAACATCATGCTGTGTTGAAGAAGACTTGAAACTAGCGACTGAGACCATAAACTCATCAGGAAAGTGTTTACTGGGGGAATAAATCAGCTGAGAAGGAGAAACATTTTCTTCCTGCAGCCGGTGGAGTCGCCCCCTGCTGGCTGCTGGAGAGGACGCAGGTTTAAGGTGCTTCACTTTTCAGCTTCCTGCTCCATCAGCTTAACTGTTGATTTTATTTAACCGAGACGTTTAAGGCAGACGCTCGTGTAGAAACAGCTTAGTGCTTCAGAGTGACACAGGAGAGGCGGAGTGTCTCCCGTTCAGCTCGGTACCGGACTGATACTGGAAATAGCTTCTTTTTCAGTGCGACTGCCAGAACTCAGACGGGAGCCGCCCCACCCATCCCACCAAAACACTAACAGCTTCCATGTGTCTGCAGGAAAACCAGCAACTCACAGAGATCAATAAATAACGAGAAGAGAAACTGAGGAGTTCAGTTTAATGCAGAAACAGTGATAATAACAAAGTGCCATCTGAACAGAGGCAGCTTTTTATTTTGCCTCCTGCAAAGAGTTTGAATAGTTTTCCCTCCCAGCAGGCCGACTGTTCAAACTGTGGACACTTTAGTTGCTTCCAACATTTCCAGCTCCGAGTTCTCCGAGTTGTTGGTTGGAAAAAGTGAGTGTTTTCCCTCCTCCTCCTCCTCCGGTGCCTGGTCCTGACTCATTCCTCCTCTCCCTCCTTCACCTCTGCTCCACTCCTCCCTCTCTGCTCCTCAGTCTCACTCCGGCCTGCTGACTCTTTCTTTCTGCCCTGTGAAAGTATTTAGGACACATTTAAGGGAAACTCGCGTCATTACGGTGAACTGCGGACGGTCTTCGTCACTTTTATTGGTACGAACAGAATGTTATGTGGAAAAACATCCAGCGGTGCCCAAAGTACACAAACTTGAGTTAAATTACAAAGACCCTTGCTAAATATTACTGCACTAAAAGTAGAAGTCTTCTTATACTATTTTTACTCAAGTAGAAATTTATATAAATATAAGTATCAAAAGAAGTACTGATAGAAGGTTCTGTGTCTCAGGGTGTTGCTGACATGACTGTGTGTGCAGTGCTGGATGAAGTATTCTGATCCTTTACTTCAGTAAAAGTAATAAAACCTCACTGTAAAAATACTTTTACAAGATAAAGTCCTGCATTGAAAATGTAAGTAAAGTAAAATTATGTCATTTATACCAGGAAAATGTCTTTAAAGTGCAAAAAGTAAAAGTACTCACTGTCCTGTGACTGTTATAAATTACATTATTAGTATTATTCTTCATGCATTAATGTAAAGCTGGATTTAACTGCTGCAGTAAAATCAGGCAGCAGCTGATTATTTTCTCCATTAATCAATCGATCGATTGTTAAACTGGTCAAAATGCAGCCACAGTTACCCAGAGCCCGAAGTGAAACCTTCAGAATAAGAGATTTATCTGAGCATCAGAACAAAGCTCCACATTATTAGAAACAAATTAAAATAATTAAAAGGAAAAGTGACTATTAAATCTCAAAGTAATAATCCTGTCAGCTGTACGTGTTTAAACTGCCGGAGTTTAATTTATATTATCTTTATAACTAAACATCACATTTCATAAACTCTTCATGGGTTTAGAAAGTAGCATGAAAAAAAAATACTCAAGTAAAGTACAAGTACCTCTAATTTCTATTACAGTACTTGAGTAGATGTACTTAGTTACTGTCCACCTCTGAAAACTCTTATCGACACGTCAAACAGACGTTTGTGATTTTGTTGTTAAAGATTAATTTAAAATAAAATAGTAAACAACATGTAGAAAATGTCTAAAAGCTAAAAAGCTGCCAGAGACGCGACACGCCGGTGTTTTATTGGACGGCTGGAATCAAAGCTGGTTGGCTGGTTTCTGGTCTCTCGGCTCCGGTGTTGGATGTTCGACCTCCACAGCCAATCAGGAGACAGGATTTTATTACAAAACTATAAGCAGGACCCAGTTTTCTGCAGGTGACCCGGACTGTAAATATGATGCATTCATATCAACTGCATGTTAGTGAGAATTTGAACTTGACTCTTTGACAAACTGACGGCCCAACAGCTGGTTGATCAACATATTCCTTTGATCAACACGTCAACAGGAAACAGCTGACCAACGAGAGGAGCTGGGGTCTGTGGTCAGGCAGCTGCTCGTCCTGTTAGCTTCACGCTAAGCTTGTCAGTTTCACAGAGGAGCGGCTTCGACTTGTCAGGAAGTTCCTTCACATAAACTCAGGAGACGCTCAGGAAAGTACCAAAGATACCAAAGTTAGTTCTTCTGCTGTCAGCTTCCTGTCTTCAGCGGTTAGAAAAACATTTAACCCCTTCAGCTGGTGACTCCTGACCTCCGCTCTGATCTGCTGCAGCCTGAACCCTGAACGAACCCGCCTGAGCTCCGGCACGACGCAGCGCTGATCTCTGACCCTCCGTCGATCGATCGGCGTGATCGCAGCTCAGTTCAGCTGCAGCGGCTCTCGGCTGTGAAACCTCTGAACCACGTGTGATATTTGCAGCCGCCGTGTGATGTGTTCAGGGAGCGGAGGCTGATGTGTCTTCTCTGTTTTATTGGCCACACGTCAGGGGAACCAGCTGAGATTTATGTTTTATTATTTATCCGTTCAGATGTTTTTGAACATGTTGCTGTGTTGTCCATCAGGTCGGTCTGACTTACACCCGTTTTACACCAGCATTAGGGCGAAAATCAGTTTGAACGCCAGTAAACCTGCTAAAGTACTAACGAAAGAAGAGTTTTCCTTTTCTGTTCTTTTTCTGTCACGTTCAACGTCACGACCACGGCGTTAAAAAAAGGGTTAGTAAACATTAGAAAGCAGCATGGAGGCCGGTGCTTCCTGTGAGCGAGCGAGGAAATAAATAAATGATAATAAATAGATAAATAACCAGGCCCTGGCCCGAGGCCTTCAGGCCCGACTGAGCCTCCCGCTGCATCATAACACAGTCCGTCACTGCAGCCATTAAAACAGTCCAGGTTTGTTTTAATGGTTCCTCATTAAGTTAATTCAGAAAAAATGTTTGGAGCATTTTGTTTGTTAAATTAATGGTTTTCTTTTTTTTAAATGACGACCAGAAACATTTATTATTGCCACCACAGTAAAATCAATCAAAATGTATTTATAGAGAACTTTAACAGCAATATAATGAACAGTTAAACGCTAACAAAGGAGTTCCTCCATGTGTCGTCCTCACAGGTCAAAAGCCAGATGGAAGTGATGGGTTTTAAGTTTTAAAATCAGACAGTGAGGAATCTGTCTGATTGTAACAGGAAGGACATTCCACAATTTCTGATGCAGCTGCTGCTGCTCGCAGCGGCATGCGGACAAACAAACGGTCTGTCCAACCTAAGGAAATAATTAGAAAAAAACGTGCAGGTGTCAGGATGGGTGACGTGTGGGGAAGGCTGACAGGTAACAGTTCAGTGATATTCATTAAACAGCTAAGAGCGAGCACACTGACTGAGAGTGAGTCAGCGTAAACAATCCAAACGAACAGGTTGACCCAAAAGGCAACCTCCAAAAACCGTATTTAGAAGAAAACAGTGATTTTTAGATTTTTGTGACAATAATTTCAATTTCACGCTTTGATCTTGGGGGTTTTTTGGGTTTATTAACCCCACTCCAAAGTTTTTGGGCCCTTTGGGCGGCAGTAGCTCGGTCCGTAAGGCTTAGGCTGGGAACCAGAGGGTCGCCGGTTTGAATCCAGCTCAGACCAGAGTTGCCCAGTGTGGACCAGGAGCTGGAGAGGTGTCAGGTCGCCTCCCGGGCACTGCTGAAGGAGGCCGTGAGCAAGCCCCTTATAGTGTAGCGTGCTTTTTTAGAATTGCTCACTAAATAAAGATCATTATTATAAGTCCGGCTCGTCACCTGCCTGGAGGGACGTGATGTGGCCTCAGCCGTCGGTCTTTTATTTCAGTGCTACGTGTTTTATCTGAGTCAGCAGGAAGGATCAGCTGTGGTTTGTGTTTCTGTGAACACACAGTGACTGAGAGTGAAGTGATGAGCTTTATGACAACAAGACTCGCCGCCGCTTCCTGTTTAGCGTCTCCAGGTGTTCAGACAGTTTGTTGGACTGAAATCACGAACGGCTTCAGACGAAAACAAAACTGTTGAGACTTCAGAGGAAACAGACTCGAGCACAGCGAAGAAGGAAAATCACTTTCAGAAACTTTCTTGTTTCTCTGAACGAGAAAACTGAACTTTATTTAAAGTCTTGAAACTAACAGATCTTTTGTCAAAACACAAATAATATCACCACATGATGTTCCAGGTATCCTTGAGGATATTTCAGCTGGCTTTTAAAGGTTTATAGGGATCCTTGAGGATGGTCAGGAGGTGCTTGATAAGTCTCTAATGGTCCACATGGATGCTTCAGGAGTCTTTGTTCCAGGTGTCGTTTTAGAAAATTACAGGAGTCATTGAAGTGGTTAAATGGTACCATGATTACCTTCTATTGGTCCTGGAGCTTCTTAGTCTTTGGACTCCTTGATGATGACGATCCAGAGGCCCTGAAAAAAATTTCAAGGAGTGCTTGAGGAGGTCAGAGAACTCCTCGGGACGCTATACGTATAGAGGCTCTAGAAGATTCCAGGAGTCCTTGCAGAGGTTCTAGATGTCTTTGAGGAGGCTGAAAGGGTCCTTGATATTGTTCTAATGGTCCTGAAGAATGTTCTGGGAGGTTTTTAGATGTCCTTGAGGAGGTCGCATCGGTTCTTGGGTTCTAGTGATTCTTGATTCAGGGGGTCTTTCAGGATATTCCAGGGATCCTTGGGGAAGTTCCAGGTGTCCTTGGATATTATTGGAGAGCTGCTGTTGAAGATTCTAAAGGTTGTCCAGGATTTATCATGAGTCCTTGAGAAGACACAGGGAGTCCTTGAAAAGGCTGTAGAGGTTCTTTGTCCTCACGATGACGCAGAACGTTTAAACATGTTTATGTTTCAGCTTTTAAACTGGATTCAGACTGAAGTGAGTTCAGAGCTGCAGGCAGATCAGCTGTAAGACAAATCAGCTGAGCCTCTGTGAGCAGGACGTGTTGGCGTGTTCCCGCGGACACGAGGAGCTCAGCACAGTGTTTTGGTATTAGAGGCCTCTCAGGGTGAAGACGTTTGTTTGCACTGCTCCTTTAAGTGCAGGACTCTGTTTAAAGAGCTGATCTAACTATAACTGCTGCGTCCAATGAAAGGAATGTTTCTAAAAAGCCGCTGTCAGCGTCGAGTCGCTGCTTTCAATCACCAGCTCGGCTCTGAGAGCAGGCGGCCCGGCTGAGGGTCCTTCAGAGCAGGTCCGGTCCACGCGTTCCTTCACACGTGTTCAGCCTCAGTGAGGGTCCATAGTGGACCGGAGGAGTGATGCTCCCAACATGGCTGCTGAAGAAACTAAGTGAAAGAGATGAATTTGTTGTGAAAGAGTGAAAATTTATTGAAGCACAATTAATTAATACGTCTGGATTTTAAAAAGACTGGACACATTAAAGGGGAGGGGGATCTCCCAGGTATCCTTGAGATGTTAAATAATAAGGCCCCGGTTTTTTCTGACGCCAGCGTCTTTTTTTATTTATTTATTTTTTATTCATTCCAACGGGGCCGCGATTTTACTGAGCTGATAAAACAGCAGCAGCGTGACGAGGAGCGTTTTTTGTCACTGTCACTTTTTACTGTCCAATCACAGTAGAGGAGGGGCGGGACAAATTCTACACCGTAGCAACAGTTACTATCCTGGAACCCGGCTTCCTCGAACCTCAGCTCTTGGACCAATCGGTGGAACTCTCTCTCTGCTTCAGCCTTCTCTTCACACAGAGCGAGGACGCTACTCTGTGTTCACATGTTCAAACCCAGTAAAGTCAGAAATACTTGTGTCAAATGTCTCATAGCAACCAAAGCAGTCTGAAAAAACGCTGCGCCTCAAACGCCGCTAGCGCTCCCTGCTGGGCGTTTTCAGCTGGTAAAGAACGCTTTGGTGGACACGGGCCTAATAATACCACAGCCTGTGTAAAGAAGTGGACGTGGCCAGTGTCATGTCAACCAATGGTGGACCGCCGCTTTGAAGCCTCCAGTTTGGCATGTTGGCCGTCGCCATCTTGTTTTTTTGGAACCTGTCGTGACCATATTTGGACAAGAGGGTGGAGCTAGCTAGCTGGGTTAGCAAGCTGCATCTGTAATTCACATTAGCTGTGATATTAGCCGGGATGCTAATTTTAGCTAGCGACAAACAGACTTCAAACAAAACGTACTTCCTGAAAAATGAGCAGCCGGCTCCTTCAGTGGCGTGAAAGTACACAGAGCAGCGGATCCGAGTCCTATCAGACTCAGTCAGCTCGTAGCCCCGCCCTAAAGCCTCCCCTGCTTCCTGGTCTATTTTCCTCTAAATGGGACCATAACTTACTAAATGAACATCATGCTGTGTTGAAGAAGACTTGAAACTAGCGACTGAGACCATAAACTCATCAGGAAAGTGTTTACTGGGGGAATAAATCAGCTGAGAAGGAGAAACATTTTCTTTCTGCAGCCGGTGGAGTCGCCCCCTGCTGGCTGCTGGAGGGGACGCAGGTTTGAGGCAGGTTGCCGCTTGAATAATACAGACAAAATGCTTTAAATCAAACTTATGAGGACTAAACCCTGAGAGGAGTGGAAGCAAAGTTTACTGTCAGAAACTGTAGATCGCTCAGGCAGACCTGTCCAGGTAAAAAGAATGTTGTTTCTGTGACGTCATGAGCAAAACGAGAAGCTGGCGATCTCTGGCTGTGGGGTCTCGGGGCGGCCCGAGGCGTTCAGAGTCCAGTGTGGAGATATAATCTCTCCACCTAGTCTTGGGTCTTCCTCCTCCCAGCTGGACCTGCCTGGAACACCTCCCTAGCAAGGAGCCCAGGGGGGCCATCTTACCAGATGCCCAAACCACCACAACCGCTTCCTTTGGACACAAAAGATCTCAGCTCTTTTCCAAGATCCTCACAAGTGACTTGGCTTCTCCCCCTGCCTGTAAGGGAGAGGCCAGACGCTGCTGAGAAAACCCATTTCGGCCGATGGTACCCGAGAGCTTTGCCTTTCGGCTACACAGCACACAGAGTCCCAGCATCCACACGAGAGTCATCCTCTCCCCGAAACTAAAGTTTCCCCATGAGGACGGCGTGTCGCCTCCTCTGATCCGTCGTTTTAAATATCACAGCGCAGATATCATCATTAACTTTACTGAGATTATAAACTGCTGAAAGTGAAAACTGGTGAGTTGCAGTGCATTAAAACCCTGAGGTGGAGGAGACTGAACTCTGTCCTCCTCTTTGTTGGCTGTGATGAAATGTTTAGTTTCTCCAGAGAGAGATGTACCAACAGGGATACTGCCCCCCCCCCCCCTGCTCGTTTACATGGACGTTGTTGAGACCGTGTGAGTCAGGGAGCAGGATAAAGACCTGCAGTCTCTGAGTGGATCTGATGTGAAAACACGTGTCCTTCGGTTTCTCAGGCAGGTGTGTTTGTTTCGCCCCGCAGGTCTTCCTGAACGCGAACATCAGCGTCCTGCAGGAGACCGTCCAGCAGCTCCGCCTGACGGAGGCCAACCTCACGACTCAGCTCAGCCAGCAGGAAGGTAGGAAAAACTCCATCACTGCCATGAAAGGAGACTTTCTCAGCGAGCGGTATTCTTAGCTTCCCCCCCCCCCCCCCGCCGTTACCATGAAGACCTGTGAGTCAGAGTAAATAAACACACAGGATTGGTCACTTAAAGAAAACAGCAGTGTGTTGTGCTGAGAAAGAAGGTCTAAGTTTCAGATTAAATGTTCTGAGGGACTTTAGATCCTGTTAAACCGTCTGTGAGGACGAAGAAGTGAAAACAGAAGCAGGAAGCTGCAGTAACATGCAGAGCAGGAACAGTACTGCAGCACGGTGGTGTGTTCAGGGACTCTGTGTGGCTTCAGGACAAACCGCACGTCAGGACTTTGGCATGTGGGTTTCCCTGTGATGACGTCAGGATCGCAGCGCTACGCTAACGCTAACAGCTCAGAGGGAGGAGCCCCTGCTGAAATTCACACAGCAACTCAACATGGCAACAGGCTGAAACTGGGAACGTTAACTCACAACCTGCTGCTGCTCCTAGTCCTCCCTCCTCCCTCCTGCTCCTCCCTCCTCGTCCTCCTCTTCCTGCTTCTCCTCCTCCTCCTCCCTCCTGCTCCTCCTCCTCCTCCTCCTTGTCCTCCTCCTCTTCCTCCTCCTCCTCCTCGTCCTCGTCCTCCTCCTGCTCCTCCTCCTCCTCCTCGTCCTCGTCCTCCTCCTGCTCTTCCTCCTCCTCTCTCCCTCCCTCCTGCTCTTCCTCCTCCTCTCTCCTCCTCCTGCTCCTCCTCCTCCTCCTCCTCGTCCTCCTCCTGCTCTTCCTCCTCCTCTCTCCTCCTCCTCCTCCTCCTCGTCCTCCTCCTGCTCTTCCTCCTCCTGCTCTTCCTCCTCCTCTCTCCTCCTCCTGCTCCTCCTCCTCCTCGTCCTCGTCCTTCTCCTGCTCTTCCTCCTCCTCGCTCCTCCTCCTCCTCCTCGTCCTCCTCCTGCTCTTCCTCCTCCTCTCTCCTCCTCCTGCTCCTCCTCCTCCTCCTCCTCCTCCTCTCTCCTCCTCCTGCTCTTCCTCCTCCTGCTCTTCCTCCTCCTCTCTCCTCCTCCTGCTCCTCCTCCTGCTCCTCCTCCTCCTCGTCCTCGTCCTCCTCCTGCTCTTCCTCCTCCTTGTCCTCGTCCTCCTCCTCCTCCTCGTCCTCGTCCTCCTCCTGCTCTTCCTCCTCCTCGTCCTCGTCCTCCTCCTCCTCCTCGTCCTCGTCCTCCTCCTGCTCTTCCTCCTCCTCTCTCCTCCTCCTGCTCCTCCTCTCTCCTCCTCCTGCTCTTCCTCCTCCTCCTCCTCGTCCTCCTCCTCCTCCTCGTCCTAGTCCTCCTCCTGCTCTTCCTGCTCCTCCTGCTCTTCCTCCTCCTCTCTCCTCCTCCTGCTCCTCCTCCTCCTCGTCCTCGTCCTCCTCCTGCTCTTCCTCCTCCTCTCTCCTCCTCCTGCTCTTCCTCCTCCTCGTCCTCGTCCTCCTCCTCCTCCTCGTCCTCGTCCTCCTCCTGCTCTTCCTCCTCCTCTCTCCTCCTCCTGCTCCTCCTCCTCCTCGTCCTCGTCCTCCTCCTGCTCTTCCTCCTCCTCTCTCCTCTTAAACATTAAAACAAGATTTATTTTCTAAAACATATTTTTTCTTTTTTGACCAAAAATAAGATAAAATATCGAAACTTTCTCGAGATTCATTTTTTGCAGTGTGAATGAACCAACACCAAACGTTCACGCTGAAGAAAAGCACCGTTTCAGATTTTAGCTTCAGTTTCTTCCTGTATTTACCTGCGATCACGTCTGTTTTAGCGTCACAATAAAAACAGATATCTGCGGCTCAGTTAGACGCAACATGAGGAGGCGCACAGGTGAACATGTAACGCACCTGTGACGGCAGGTTCTTTACTCTTTCTCTGATAGGGCGAGACACGGCGGGCAAAAACGTCCTTTCATCGTGAACTGGTCCTTCTTTCAAATACTGGACAAACTTTGCTTCCATAACACGTCTTCTTTCAGATTAGTGCAAAGAAAACGTCCAAAATCCACATTTGGTTTATTTTCCTGCAGTTTGTCTGTAGATTTTTCCTGAAGTTACCTTCCTAAGGCTTCATCTCCTCCTGCTGTCGCTGTCTGACCCGTTTCATGGAAAGATCTCTGCTGCACGATGCTGTAATATGGTCGTTTCCTTTGAACCAGCAACCACTTGTGGAATGAAGCCAGATTTAAGCTAAGCGTTTTGAAATGGCTGATTTTCTCCTCGTCACTTTTTGAAAGCGTTTGTTAAAAATGTTGCGAAGAACAGTTTGCATCAAGGAATGTTAACTAACAAATGAAATGCTTTGAGACACAATAAGAAAACATGCAGCGCAATTTAAATATAGAAGAAACAAATGTGCATTGTCCAAAAAAAATTAAGTTAATTAAGTAAATAAAGACATTTCCACCATAAATTGAAGCAGAAAATATCTCTAGAATGCAGGAAATTAAGTGTTTAATGATCAAAATCTTCTGGGGGAGGAGCCCCGGACCCCCCCACTCATATAATTCACCATTTCATGTCTCTTCAAAATAACATATAAAATCTTCTCATCTAGTTTTTGACCATCATCCGGTCTCATGACACACTTTATGTCCCCACCACCTTTCAACACAAAGTGACGCCCTTTTTTAGACGTGTCACGTGGCGAGCTTGTCTGGACTGCGTTCAGACAAGCTGCTCCTCAGTTTGATGTGTTTTACATGATCCATTGTGGTTAAGGATTTTATTCCATGTTGGATTTTTACAATACACATCTACAAAGGCGACCTGTCCAGGGTATACGCCACCTTTCACCCAATGGCAGCTGGGATTGGCTCCAGCCCCCCCCCACATGACCCTGCCCTGTTGACGATGTATGGATGGATTTATAAAGGCTGTTTTCTCATAATGAGTATTTTCTCACACTTTGAGCCTATAAACTCCACTTCAGTAGCACGTTGTAAGGTTTGTATAGACGTTTCACAGCCTGAATTATTAAACATTTTTTTCCCAAGAACAGGTGAAAATTTGTTTTTTTTTAATGCTGCCTGTGGACAGTATCTTCGGATTTATGTAGTTAGAGAAATCCTAAATCCCCTCTGTAAAAACTTTGAGTCTAATGTACCAACAAAATAAAACATAATTTTGAACCTGACTTAATCCAGTGTTGAGCTTCAGTTCTTGAAACAGATGCAAATTAGCGCAATTGTGTACAAAGAGAAAGTCTTAGATCTTTGAGTTCAGTGTATAAAGTTACTGTTGTCCATCTCTAGGTTTGCAGTGAAGATCAGAATATAACAATAAATAACACAGCTATTATTAGTTTGTACATGAAAATTTTACTTTTTTGGCACCAAAATAATAAAAAGAATTGCTTTTTCAATCCGCTAGAAAAAGATTTGTCCTTTGGGACCCAATTTAAAGGAATATATCGGAATATGTTTAAAATCTCAATAATGCCTGGTGATTCCCACCCCCCTTTAGAGACTGCCTCATTTGCATATTTAAACATTTAACAATGATATAACATCAGTAAACCTGTAACACAGAAAATGATTTTCTAAACGTAAGTAACTAACTTTTGAGTTTGTCCGCCTGCTGAGTGGTGGCAGGAGACAAAAAGTAGAGCTTTTTTTGAACATTTTTTTAAAGTAAAAAAACAAAACAAAGGTATTTTCCTTGACTCATACTCTCCGGCGGCTGCAGCAGCAGCAGCAGGGCGGGAACAGGAGCATGATGGGAAGTGGATAAATATTTTAAAGAAGGCGACTTCCTGCCCTGAACAGGCGGAGGGAAGCGATGAATTCCTGTATAAAGCAGATATGAGAGCAGCATTGTGTTAACGGCCCGCTCCGATAAACATCGCTCGCTGTCTGATGTGAACACGTCAGTCTGCTGCACACAAACACCACAGAGACTTTAATGCAGAACAAACACCTTTTAGCTCACAGGGTCACAGAGGAGAAACACTCTGCTGCAGGTGCTAAAGGTCCAAAATCATTATTATATTATAATTAATGCTGCATTCATGTGTTCATCACTTATATGTTGCAGCTGGTGAAGGTGGAGCTGCTGTTGATGACATCTGTAATAATACTTAATTATAATAATAATAATAAAGCGTCTCACATCTGAGGAACAACACAGAAGCATCGATACAGGAAGAGATCTACAGGTGACAGTAGATACCAGTAAGAGCAGCAATGGAGTAAATACTCAGGGGAAGAAGTCAGAGGAAACAAATAGTGCAGTCAGCAGAAGGACAGAGGAAGAAGAGCACAGGAAGTGCATGTTAGAGGTTAGAGATCAAACGATATGAAAATTTCACATCATGCTCCTCAGTGTTATCATGGTGATCTTAAAACCTGCTGAAACAAGCACTATTTAATTTTTTATGCACAAACAATAAAATAACAGCCAATATTTAATGTAAAAAAATCAAATGTGCATTAAAAAGTAATAAAGTATCAATCAAAGCATGATTTTACATAAACACAGAGGAGTCTCGTTAAAGAGTTTTCACTTTTACAACCAGTGTGACGACTGCTGCATTTTAAAGGATCTGCAGGGAGACTAAACTACGTAACGCGCGAATCTGCAGGTTACAAGCTGTTAGCAGGTCAGACAGACAAACCGTCACACGCTTCCTCCATGAGCCGAGCTAAAGTTACCTTACCTAACATTCACGGTGAAGCCGTGGGCGGCTGCACAAAGATGATTCATGAGACCGCACTTCTTTTTCTACCTGTGGTTTATCATTAGACAGGTAACTGTTTGATCCCTAGTTAGAGGTCAGAGGCGTCATAAGAGGAAGTTTCTCTGCAGAGGTTTCAGGAGCTTCTTGAAGTCAGAGAGTGACGCCCTGCTCTGACGGCGTGCGGTAGCTCGTTCCAACTGAGGCCGCTTTGTGTGAAGGGCCGGCAGAGCCAGGCGGCGTTCGTTGGAGGAGGGCAGCGGCCCAGGTAGATGGTGCAGACCCAGGAGCAGCTCTGTATGCAGCATCAGGGACTTGGATCTGATTCTGGAGGCCCCGGGGGGCCACAGGAATCAAATACATTATAAATATTCTGATTCTATAAAGTCACTAACTAAGTTGAGTGTTTTTTACTCTTCATGGTCTGGACAGTCTGCAGGCCTCTCAGTGACCTCAGTGAGACGGAATCTGATCCAGAATCTGCTCACAAACAAACTAAAGTACAGAAAACACGAGCGCTGGCAGCCGAGCTCATTCCTGAAGCCGTGACGCTGCGATAAGACCCGGCGCTGCCTTATACGCTGATACAGACTCCCCTCACTGCTGTTTCTCAGATCACCGGTGTTCCCAAGGCCTGATGGGAGGCCACCCCTCCTAGTTACTGTTGCTATGTTGGACAACAGTATCAGGACATCCGGCTGCCAACAATAGAAAATAATAGAAAAAAACAGGTGTTTTTAATTCAGAGGAGGAAAGTTCATTCTTCACCTTGAGTTAATCTCATTTGTCTGGAGCTTTCTGCCACATCTCATGGTCTTCCTCACACGCCTCAGTCACATGATACCAGCTGGTTGTACACGTGTGGAGGTGGCGGCCTCTGTCTGTATTCATAGATGTTGATCTCTTGATCTCCACTGGTTCACGATCTCCTGATTCTGTTTCATAGATCTCCGGATGTAGACGCTCCGTAAATGAATCCTCTGCACGTTAAACAGATTGTTTTTAACCACAAAGTTGTTTGACTGGAAATAAATGTTTTATTTTTTGGTTTAACTTCTGAAGTCACAAACAGAACAAAAACGTCTGAATGGTGAAAAATAAAATTGAAACTGCAGTGAAGAAGCTTTCTGATTGGCCTCCTGTCCGTGGAGCTGGTGGCAGAGGCTCATGGGTATTATAGTTTCCTCACAGAACCTCATGCATAGATTTATGCGGAAGAGGATTAGGGCCACGTGTGAAGTTTTATTTTTTGAATTCTGAGATCAAAGTCAGAATTCTGAGAATTTAAAGTCAGAAGTTTAAAGTCATAATCCCGAGACTAAAGTCAGAATTCTGAGTTTAAAGTCATAATTCTGAGACTTTAAAGTCAGAATTCTGACTTTCAATTCAATTCAATTCAGTTTTATTTATATAGAGCCAAATCACAACAACAGTTATCTCACAGCGCTTTTCATAAAGAGCAGGTCTAGACCGTACTCTGAAGTTATTTACAGAAGCCCAACAATTCCCACCAAGAGCAGCACTAGGCGACAGAGGCAAGGAAAAACTTCCTTTAAGAGGCAGAAACCTCGAGCAGAACCATGGCTCAGGGTGGGGGGGCATCTGCCTCGACCGGTTGGGGGTGAGGGGAGAGAGAGAGAGAGCAGGAGAGAGAGAGAGAGAGAGAGAAGGACAGAGAGAGCAGAGGGAGGCAGCCTACACAGTATACACACAGAGGTACAGACAATAAAGGTGATGGTGCTATAGACTGAATGAAAAATGGTACAGATATTTATAGTAATGTTAATGATAATAATAATAACAGTAATAATAGCAATAGGACTAGTAATAGCAGTTGCAACTGTAGCAGAGGCCGTCGAGCAGGAACACAGGGGTAGCAGGAGACTCCCAACCACAGATCCAGACTCCACAGCTCCAGAGCCAGCAACACCCGCAGGAAGACTTTAAACTCTCAAAGTCAGAATTCTGGGAATTTAAAGTCAGAATTCCGAGAGTTTAAAGTCAGAATTCCACAAGTTTAAAGTCAGAATTCTGGCAGTTTTAATCCTTCAGATTTATGATCCTCTTCACGTGTCTCAGTGACTTTTTGTCATTATTATTTTGTAATGATTTGACCCGGTGGAGTCTGCGTCTGCGTTTGCTGTGCAGGATGTGTAAAACAAAGGAAACACAGTTCAACACCGTGTCAGACTGTCGTTTCCTTCTTTCTCTCTTTAAATCAGTTTGAGCCACGTTCTGCCTTTTTATTAGCGAGCCGGCAGCAGAGAGAGAGGCTACATGCAGCAGAGGCCTGACCGGACCCAAACAGGATGATGTGGTTTATAGTCGGTGCTTAAACTGCCAGCTCCGCTCTGTTAGGCGGCTGATTATTTACTGACTTCAGACCAGCGTACGTGTGTTTTACAGAGAGATGAGGTGCAGAGTAGAGACTAATAAAACATGTGTCTTCTGTACTGTAGGGTTTAACTGATCTGCCAAAGGTGCATTAATCATCTTATATTGGATTTATTCAACGTTACAGTCGGAGGCAGCGTTTTATTTTCTTGTCTTTGTGATCTTTTTTATTGTGAAGCTGTTCTAAAGTCTGTGTAACATCAGTAACTGGATCGGGTCCATGTGGGCGTGATCGAGCCTGGTGGCTGCTTATCAAACAGCTGCTCCTTCTCTCTGCAGGCTGGAGGCAGGAATGTTGATACGCAGGTGATTAAGGGCTATTTATGTTCAGCAGGAACTCTGAGATTTATAACAGGAGCATTCGAGCTCACGTCTTTACGAACCGAGCGCATGTTTCTGTCGTCGTGCTTCAGCGGGCGTTTTGGGATTCGGCTGCAGTTTTTTCTGCTGTATTACTCACAGACCAGCTGAACCTGGCACATCTTTGTTGTTCACTTTTACTCTTTGTTGTGTATTTTTATTATGTCAGTTTATATTTGTGAACACATATACTCTATTCCGAATTAACATATTTCTACATTTATTCATGTCAACCATCTGTCTGTCTGCATGTAGCACCTGGTCACCAAAGCAAAGTCCTATAAGCTCCTCCTGATTCTGAACTCTGGGATCTGTAGTATTAAAAGTTAAATTCATACTTTCTGGTTCTGCTGATCCTCCAATGCGTGCACCTGCAAATGCTCCAGGTAACAAAATAGATGCTTGTTTTGAAGAGAAGGAGATCCTCTGTTACCTGCGCTGATGTGCTTCTTGTAAGTCAAAGACAGAAAAAATAAGCCAGCAGCTTGGGACCTACTTTCTTTACCCTGCTCTGGTTGGCAGACAGCGTTATGGTGCATTACTGAGTGGATGCTTGAAACTCTATAGCATGAATGGCTCCACAGCTGAAAGCATGTCTGAGCCTTTACAACACGCCCATAGAAACCAGGACTGCGATCTGCAGGATTTCACCTGGACCAGGTTAAAACAGAAACCTTCAGTAGAAGTCAGGGTTGGTTCTTGATTTAAACGCGTCAGACACCGAGTGTTCCTCTTCCTCCTGCTAACTCTGTTTGTGTCCTCAGAACTCATCGAGGCCCTCCAGCAGAACATGACCCAGATCGTCCATCAGATCGAGTCCTGCATCAGTCTGAAGGCCGCCGCTGAGAGTCAGATGTTGGCTGCTCAGAGTCAGACCAAAGGCTGCGAGTCCAGGAACCAGTACCTGCAGAGACAGTTGTGAGTAGCTGCTCCTCTAACCTGCACAGGCTGCAGAAGGAATGTTAAATTAGGTCTTTCTTCAATGGAGTTTGGTGAGTGTGGTGGATGTAACTGCAGTGTGTCAGCTGACAGCATCCAGCTCGCAGTATCAGTGAATTTCTTTATTTTATTTTACCAGGCAGGTCACTTAAGAACCAGTTCCTTTTTATAGTGACGGCCTGGGAAAATATGTGAGGCAGCATGAAGCTCCGGCTCCGATTCCAGGGTTCAATCTGAAGGACCGGTTACAGAAATATTCCCATTAAACCAGTAGGGGCCGAGGACCTTGACCAGTACGCTGGACTGGTCACAGTTAACTGGGAGATTATTTCATCATCATCAGCTGCAGTTACATAGAACAAACTCACCAAACTCCATTGAAGAAACCCCTAATTTAACATTCCTTCCCCAGTCTCTTCTCTGTCCCTCTGAAGTGTACTGATTGATGTCCTGATGGGCCTTGGCGCTGACTGTTTGTGTGTTTACAGTCAGAAGTGTAAAGATGTGGACGCTGAAGCTCCTCAGCTGGCGCAGCAGAAGGGCTGACGACGGCGACCTCCCCTCCGTCGCCTCGCCTCTCTGGGATTCCTGCGCTGATGCTGCTCGCGTCTGCGGCTCTGCATCTGATAACCTGTGAGTACCGGCGGCGCTCGAAGCTCGTCTGTCGCCAACACACTAATAATCACTCGCACGTGTCTGTAAATCAGAAACAGTAAACAGTGAAAGACTCGATCATCAACACTCAGAGCTCTCCGTCTCCTAAGATTACAAAATCACATTCCAACCAGACTCCAGGAAGAAAATATTATTTTCTGAAACTTGGCTTTGAAAAACATTTAAAGTTGATTTAAAATTTAAAACAAGTTGCATCTGCAGATTTTTTTTGACTCGTTTTAAAACTTACAGGGACCTAATTACATTTTTCCTGCACAGTTCAAGGATTCACAGGAATAAATTAGTGAAATGCATAAACATCTTTAATTAAAACACTGACAGGACTCGAGGTTGTAACACGCGTACAGAGCAGAGGCTGAAACTTAGTCTGTGAACAGTAACAAATACATGTGCACATAAACACACACCTCCTGCTTTGTGTTGCTGTAATGTTTTTAAATTGATCTCCACTTATGTTCAGGTCTCTTAATGCATGTATTCACTTTATTTTATTTCAATTCAATTCAATTTTATTTATATAGTCTAGTCTAGGCCTATAGCAGCATAACTAAGGGATGGTTCAGGACTCACCCGAGCCAGCCCTAACTATAAGCTTTATCAAAAAGGAAAGTCTTAAGCCTACTCTTAAATGTAGAGACGGTGTCTGCCTCCCGAACCCAAACTGGAACCTGGTTCCACAGGAGAGGAGCCTGATAGCTGAACGCTCTGGCTCCCATTCTACTTTTGGAGACTCTAGGAACCACAGGTGCATTCTGGGAGCGCAGTGCTCTGGTGGGGTAGTAAGGTACTATGAGCTCTTTAAGATAAGATGGTGCCTGACCATTAAGAGCTTTGTATGTGAGAAGAACGATTTTAAATCACAGCGTTAATATGAAATCTGTTCAGATGAGCTAAAACTAAAGTGACAGTGTTAAACACAGAGAACTCAGAAACTATCAACAAATTATCTGCTAATGCAAAATAAAAAAAGATTCATGTTGAATCTGATAAGAAGTTGTTATAAACAGGAAGCGTTGTGAAACCAGCCGACAGCTCACAAAGGAAGCGGAGCGTGTTTCAGCTTCGTCCACAGCAGAGAGGCAGCAGCTCCACCTGCTGCTCGCAGATCAGATACTGTTCAAATATATTCTTTAATAAATCAGAGTTAGACTGTTCATCCAGCACAGAGCGCTGCAGAAATGTAACGTGCACGCACTCTCCCTTTAAAGGAACATAGCAGATACATAAAAATCTGTTAAACACATTTATATTTCTGCATAATGCGAACGTTTAAATTGTCCTGCAGCTGCTCTTAATTAACAAGTTAATCAACAAGTTTTTAAATAGTAAAGTTCAGTCTGAGTCAGTCCACCACAGACCTGCAGAGGTCAAAGTTTCTGTTTATATTTAAAGAATAAAAGTTATTATTTCAAGACTTCCCACATGGTTATAGGTCACGGATTTTGATTGACAGCTTGGCCACTGATTGGTTGATCAGCCACACCACAGTACCTGTGGGAGGGGTTTAATTAATTAAGAGAAGTTGGGAAGAGGAGTTGGAGCTTTAGTTGAGACCAAACACAGTGTTTAAATCACCTTGCCTCATCTTATGACTCACAGTATTATTTACATGCTGCTACATTAATCTACAACGTTTAAATTTAAATTTGAGTTTAGTTGTTGTCAAACACAGAACGCTGCATCGTCGACAAAGGAACAGAGACGCGTTAAAACTTCTCTTGTGTTGGCGGTGGCAATCGTTTTGCAAGCCGACAGCACCGACATACCGATTACAATTCGTCAGTTATTTTCTCCAGTAATCATTCAGTCAATTTAATTTACTGTCATACTGAAGAAAAACAGAGCAAATAGTGAGTCAAAGCTCTCCGGCCAATCAGCACCGCCTAAAATCCTCTGACTGCCCAAATTAGAAAAAACAAAACTCACCCGAAAGATTTTAAAAACTGTTATTTTTTAAATGGAGTCTGGTGTAGAAACTCATGTAAATATTTCACCAAAAACTAAATCATTCAAGTTTTATAAAAGTCTGTAATTCTTTTATTAATGTCGTATAAATCAGATAAGAAATTAAACGTGTGAAACGTGTTCAGAAACAGCTGATGATGATTGACGGCTCGGGTGGTGTTGTGTTTTCAGGAGGTCAGCGAGGCGGCGACCTGTCGAGCGACGGCGAGCACTGTGGTCCAGGTCTGGAGGGGGGCGGAGCCTGGACAGATTCAAAATGACTGCTGTACAAACTTCCTGTCTAGGCAACAGATCGCCATGGAGACGCTGACGTGTCACGCTGTCATAGGACGAATGATTGGACACAAACGCTGCGGCTTCACCACTGTTTTCTGTTTTTAACGCGCTTCCTGTTTTCTGTTTTTAACTTCCTGCTGCTGCTTCATCACATTTCGGCCCGTCGAACGCTCATCCATCAGTTTCTGGATCGACTCGCTTCCTGTCGGCCTCCTTCTCGTGAAAATCACGAGCTGATGCGGCTTCGCAGTTTAGAAAACGCTTTCTCGATGCTGCATTCAGGGACACGCGGGACAAAAAGAAACGTATATCCATTTTAGCGTGAGTGTGTTTATTTCAGAGCTGTTTGATTAATCTCGTGTTTATGTCCTCAGTTCATTTAGAAACAGTCTCGGTCTTTCTCTCAGAGATCCTGTCGTGTTGGACAAACAGATATTTAGCGTTTGATTCAAAGAAACGATTGACTAAGTGCTGGACGACGCTTTTTTTGCTATGATGCTCCCTTCGTGTTGCAGGTCGGGTTCTCGCCCTGGATGACGAGGACGGTGCTTGGTGTGGTACTTGCCCCGCCCCCCCTCCACTGTGATTAGACAGCTGGGTAAAAAGCGACAGCGACGCCCGCCGCGTTTTACCCAAAGTTGAAAAATTTCAACTCTTTCCGCCCAGAAAAAAAAGGCTAAGCGCCCAGCGTGGAACAGAAGCTCAGCGGCTCGTCTCGCCGTTCTCCCTCCCCGACTCGTCACATGTGGACTCACAGTCAAGACCCGTCGGCGCCAGTCAGGGACGCACCGGGGATCCCTACAGGGTCATAGTTCAGCGCAGTGGGGGGGTGGAAGCCCTGTAGAGTCAGTTTGTGACGGTAAAGGCAGGTTTATAATGTTTAACAGAAAAGACTGAGTCAGGAGGTGGATGGAGGCCAGAACCTGGACCTTGATCCAGGAGACAAAAAGTCAACGTTAAATATTTTTATTTAAGTTACGTAAATTGTTCGAGTTACGTTAGTTAACTTACGTGTTAACTGACCTCCGTAGTTATTTGAACCCAAACCATGAACTTTTCCGAACCTTAAAACCGACGCCAGCGGGCCTCGACCAGGCGTGACGAGTCTGGCGTGAGTCGCTGCTGGTGTTTTTACCGTGATGTAAGTACTCGCCGCTCCCGCTGCAGTGAAATGAAAGAAAACGCCGGCCTCAGGTGGACGCAGGTCCTGACGGGGGGCGATGCATTCACTGACCCAGTGAAGCCCGGTACTGTCAGTCTGAGTCCTTTCTAAAGACTGCAGGTCGTCTCTTTGGCGATGGTGCGTTCACAGCGGCGTGTTGAACTCGCCCGCGGGGACAAAAGAAAAAATCGCTGCACATTTTCCACGCCCAGTAAACTTTGGTGACTTCGCCTCGTTGAAACTTTTGATCCTGATGCAGCTTTAAAACTCTGAGGACAGGAAGTGATTCATTTTCACTGAGAGGGGAGCGGGCAGGAAGGGAGGCGTGACCATCTGACAGGCGGGCGCCATCCAATGAAAGTGTCGCTGTCGTGCTCTGTTTTGTTCCCGCGCCTCTCAGCTGTTTGACGCCGCAGCAGACGTGACGAGACGCCGTCGGTCTTTAAACTGATGGATGATTCAGAAAGCGATCAGCGGGGATCGAACCTGCAGCTCGACGCCGCTTCCTTCAGCTGAGAGGCCCCGTTTACACCGACATCCCAGCGTGCACTGGGCTCAGCAGCGGCGTTCGCTGATGTAAACACGGAGCTGATCCAGAGCCTGTCGGTGTGAACGGGGTCAAAGTGTGAATGACTTCCTTCTGTGTCTGATTGTATTTTTATTATTTGATGTTCAGCTGCAGAGCGGGGGGGGCCGGGCAATAAACCTGAGGAGTTTCTACGACTTCGATGTTTCCTTTGTCTGATTTACCAGAAGTTTGGAGTTTCTCTGCATAAAGCCAGAGGGGGAAAGTAGCTCAGAACATTTAGTCAGGATTTTCCTCGTCAGTTTCAGGCCCCGTCAGTTCGAACTCGGGTATTTTCAAAACCGTGACTTCCTCCACGCGGTTTGGCCGTTCGTCCACACGGAAACGCAGTTATCAGGTCACTGAAGCCTCAAAATCATTTTTTTAAACTCCTGCCATGGAGAGATATTAAGAAACGGCGGTCGCAGCGTTGTCGTGGAGACGGGTCCGTTTATAAAGGGAACCATTTGGCCTTCATAACGTGGGATGAATAAACAGCTGATTTAACTTTAAAGTTCTGTTATATAAAGGACAATCTGACTTTAGGAGGAACTTAGTGGTCGAGCTTTGTTGTGTTAAATATAAATATATTAACAGGATGTGACGCAAAAGTGTTTTCAGGGTTTGATGCTACTAAAATATTTTTTTTATTGTCCCTCACTCTTATTAGATGTTTGTTTTACAATAAAATCATTTTTTTTACAGTGTAGGCTCGGCCCATGTTGAGTAAAACAAGCGCACATAATAAAAAGGGGGGGCGTGTTTTTCCACTTTATTTCTCAAGCTAAGTGAACATTAAAAAGAATTACTCACCGTCTCTTCCTGTGTTGTCGGTCCTTCTGTATCTTTATGGAAATACAAATATACACTTAATATTTGGACGTTTAAATAAAAACTAGCAACATAAAACATCAGCAGGCTCCATCCTGCTGAAACATGCAGAGCCTTTTAGCTGCAGGACCTTCAGCACCAGAGGAGGAAACATTTCTTCATTTTTCACAAACAGTTTTTGAAGTTTTTATTTAATTTGATCTCAAAACTTCAGCCAACAGGGGAAACACGTTACGTTCAAACACTGAATTCTGAAGAGAATCAGAACCGGTGCTGAGTGATCCAGAGTCCTCTTTTCAGATGAAATCCAGATCCCAGAGTCAGTCTGTGATGATCTAAGGGGGGGCCTTGCTGGTTCTGGTCCGCTCGGCTCAGGAGACTTTAGAGACTCCATCTGCTGACGGGCTTTATGGAGACACTGGTTTCCTGTTCCAGCAGAACCAGAACCACTAGGAGCCGATCAGCTGTGGTGTTACTGTGATTGGTCGGCCAGCTCATCACCTGACCCGAACCCCTCAGAGACTCCAAGAGACCCCAGACGGCCTGAAGGTCTGGCAAAGACCCTGCAGGCTTCGTACCGTCTCCTCGCCGAAGGAGCACAAATTTGCACACCAACATATTTTTGCCGCCACGTGACCCCCGGCCGCTGCAGAGGGGGTCAGTCCTCCTCCTGTGTGACCGTCGGCTGGCTGTTTTCCCACAGTACGGTCTGTCAGGATCACAGCTATCACACATGGACACTGACAGGAGTGTTATGAGGTCAGGAGGGGGCGTGGCCTGTCACTATAACAAGCCAATGATGAGTGGGCGTGGAGATAAGAGCTGATAGACATCTCCAGCCAATCAGACGGCCCTGAGAGAGCAGCAACAGGTCCCAGAGGAGGGAAGGGTGTTTGTGTGTGATGCTGCTCCATCCTCAGTTCCCACCTCCGTCTGGTTTATCTGATCTGAGGTCTGAACCACGAGGAGAGATCAGCATCTGGTTTATACTCGTCCTTCGTGTCCACGCCGCATCAGTCGGCGAAGGCTTAAGATCACTTTCTTTGTGATCACCTACATGATAACAGTCTGCACGGAGACACTTTGGTTTAGCAGGAAAGAGGAAACCCAGACAGGGCAGACCCTGGATCAGGTTCAGAGACATGAACCACTAAATGATGACGTAGCTTGGAGCAGGTCCAGACGTGTCGGGTCAGAGAGGACAGGAAGCAGCAGGAACGATGCTTTGGATGATGAGGCGCGTGCACGAGCTGACGTAGGATTAATTGGTGCACCGATGGAACAGGACTGGATCCTGCTCCCCGGTCCAGGTGTTCGGCATAAATCACCTGGTCAGTAAAACAAGTGTGAGACCAGTTTCTTGTTTGCAGCAGAGAACCTGCAAGAGCTGAGGAACCGTCCTCAGAGTCAGGATCACTGTGACGGACAAAATGTCTAATCTGCAAACAACAGGAGGAAGGTGGGACGAGAGGACGTCTCTCTTAGTGCACAAGACAAGGGGGGCGCGGGATTACGACAGACTGGAGGATGAAGAGAAGAGTCTGTAATCTGCAGCGACATCTTTAAGCAATTAAAGTTCTGTTATCCACCTTAGTATTTGCAGGGGGGTGTTGGGCTGCTGGGAACAGTGGAGGGGGGGCAGACCTCAGATCAGATAAACCAGCTGCTGACAGGTGGGAACTGAGGCTGAAGCAGCATCTCACACTGAAACAGCCTCCCTCTCTAATTGGAACACGCCCCTTCCCTCCTCTGGGACCTGTTGCTGCTCTCTCAGGGCCGTCTGATTGGCTGGAGATGTCTATCAGCTGTTATCTCCACGCCCACTCATCATTGGCTTGTTACAGTGCCAGGCCTCGCCCCCCTCCTGACCTCATGTGTGATAGCTGTGGTCCTGACAGACCGTACTGTGGGAAAACAGCCAGCCGACTCTCACACAGCAGCTTTTTCATTGGTCCACGTACGATTCATGAATAAATAAGTAACGTGTAAATTTACATATAAACACATTCTGTAAACGTTCTGATGAACTCGGCGTCCAGTTTATTAGGAACAGCCGGCTGCAGCTCTGACAGCTGTTTCTCTTATTTTGTCCACCCTCAGCTGAGGACAGCTGTGCAGTGCATCATGGGAGCAGCGGCCGAAGAAGGACAAGTTGAACCACAGAGTAGAAGCACAAATATTTAACTTGAGTGGAAGCAGAACACAGTTAACCCTTTGTGTTAAAGGGTCAGAGGCCCCTGAAGAAGCTGCTGACGGGGCCAGTCTGGATTCACAGTGACGACTGTTTCTAAGGAGGCGTTCAAGGCCCCACCTGTAAAAAACAAAAGGGATTTTTCCCTCTGTTCACTCTGAACACGCTGCTAACAGAAGCTAATAATAAATTTAACTTTTTAACATGTTTAAATTTAAATAACTGTGTAAATAACATGTGAACATGTGAAGAAGTTCTGACTGAGTAAAGAGACTTTCTGTCTTTGTTTTACAGTAAATGCTGTTTTTTCATCCCAGTTTGTGTCTGAAGACAAACGTTCTCGTGATGTGCAGGAACGTTATCGTCTCTGTTTCTGGTTTACTGCCTGCTGTTACTCAGGAAACATTTTGTGGGTGTTTGGAACACGATGGAGGATTTAGGCTTGAGGAAGAGTGAGACCCCAGAACCAGGTCTGATGCAGATCAGGGTCAGAGGTTCAGGAGCTGCACTTCCTGCTTGTTGTTGTGTTAAAACAGATCTGATGACAGTGAGTCTGTGGATGAAGAAGATGATGTTTCTGATGAAGATGCTCCACGTTTCCCCCGAGGGAGAAAACCTGCAGCTAATCTCTAACCTGCTGATTGGTGAACCATTTAGCATCCTCATGGGGGGTCGGGGGGGGGATTATATAGATTATTTAGATTCTGCTGCTGAACTTTAATCATCATCCATCAGATTATCTGCAGACTGAAGCTTTGAAACAAATGTAGTGGAATAAAAAGTCTTAAGTATAAAGTAGCAGAATAAATAATAATAAATAGGACTGAAGGAGACGCTGCAGCTTCTCTTTAACTGTCAGCGACTGAGTTTGAAGCTTAAATGAATCTAATCTCAGATTAAACAGAAATCAGTGCGGCGAACGTCGGAGAGAAAAACTTTTTATTGATCTGGATTCTCACAGAAACATCTCAGATCCAAATAATCTGCAGACAACAAACATCAGGACCAAGTTCAACCTGGAAACAGCAAAGTTCTTTAACTTAAAGAAACTAAATGTGGTCGCTGACTCTTCTGCTGAGACGCAGAACTTCCTGTCCGACGCGACTTCTTCTTCTCTGACGGCCGAACGTTTGAACTCCGTCAGCATCAGTGAAACACTAATGATGTGAACATCACATGAACCCGGTCCAGAACAACAACATGCTTTAAAGGACCGAACAGGTCAGGGTTTACATCAGACCAGCTGGACTGGACTCCTCCTGCTGGTCTCTACTGGATCCAGCCTGTCTGATCAGCTGAAGCTGGTTGCCAGCTCGCCTGGTCCAGGTTCTGCAGGGGACCTCTGTAGTCCTGGTCCCCCTTCAGGCTGTAGTCCTGGTCCCCGTCCAGGCTGTCCCAGTCCCCTCCACTGAACTCCCACAGCTGGAGCTTGGAGACACGGCCTCCTGCAGCCCGTCCTCCTGCTCCAGGCTCCCCGCCGCCCCGGGGGGCCCTCTGAGGTCCTGGTCTGTGAGCACCCGGTCCAGGAAGCTGATGTACCTGAGGGCGTGGCGCGGGATCTCGTTCTTGCTGAGCTTCCTGTCGGGGGTGAGTGGGGATGAGACGCCCGCAGCTTCGGGTGAACGCCCGTTAACGTTCTGCTGGCGCCAACGTTCCCGGCTGTTGGTGGAGATCCGACCGGACGACCGGGGACCAGAACCTGGGGGTGGGGAGGAGAGAGCAGGGGGGTCAGCTGGAGTCACGAAAACCAGATGTGAGGACACCCAACTGTCACACAGGAACACATGAAGAAGAAGAAACAGGAAGTAGAAAAACAGCTGACTCTAAAATCAGTGTTTTTCTCTATGGAGTCTGGTCTGTGGCTCCTGAGGGACCAGAGAGGCTTTGGATTCTAATCAGAAACTGATTGGCTCTTGTCCCGGGGTCTGGCCAATCAGAGCCCAGCTGCTGCTCTGTAGACTTTATTCATCAAACTGTAAATGTTGAACGAAGCAAACAAACTGACTGAAAAAACTAAACTTCACATTAAATCTTCATCATTTAAAGACAGAAGAAGAAAAAGAAGTTCGGACCTTCAGGGAGGTTCAGCTCACACGGAGTCGCTCTGAGCTTCATCAGGACGCATCGATCCGGATCCCTGCGGACAGACAGACCAGAAACTGGTTTTTAAACGGATCAGTTCTTCAAAGTAAGTTCAGTGAAACCAGCAGCTTGGTCAGACCTGGTCCTTAACAGATCTGATCTGATCAGGTTTCTCTGCAGGTCTGACAGGGATCCGGGTCTCCGGACTGACCCCCAGACTGCGGTTCAGGCTAACAGCCGCTTTCAGGTTGGTTTCCTACCTGTTGCAGGTGTGGAGGTGACGCGCGGCCTCGTGCAGCATGTCTCGTGCAGGCGGCGGAGGACCGGTGCTGGATGATCCGGGTTCGGCTCAGCGGCTCCGGGGCAGAAGACGTGCTGGGGGGGTCCGGTGGAGTCAGCGTGGAGCTCCGGAGCTGCAGAGTCTCCTCCGGGTCCCTCTTTTATACCCGCGTCCCTCTGCGTGTCGTGACGCCTCGTTTCCATGGAGACCCAATGACAGTCCCATTAAAGCCAGACAGACCAGGACTCCCAGGAAGCTGCACCCCAGGGACCTGCAGGGGCCAGGGGCCGCCTCTCCCCCCACGCCCCCCTCCCCGCTGCAGGAGTCGTGTTTTCCGGCGTCTCCTCCTCCGTCACGACCCGGAGCCCCGGAGACCGGGATCTCTGTGAGTCCTGCAGACCAGATAACTTTCACTGAGGTTTAAACAGCGCGGCAGGAAATGTAGCTTCAGAGGACAAAAGAAGGCTACTTTCTTTTTCAGAGGTTAAACAGCGGAACTCTTTACTGCACTACACCCCCACCACGTATTTGATTTACTTGTTTTCCCAGCATTCCCCCTGTTTCCTGTTTCATCCCAACCTATTTTCTTCAGCCACCTGAGGAGCTCTCAGACTTCATGCTCCAAAGTTCCAGAAAGCTGCTGAGCTCTGAGTATTTTCCCTAAAATACATTTGATTAAACACAAATAAATGTGTAAACTTTCCTTTAGAATCTGTTTCCCTGTTAAACAAAGATTTAGACTCCATTCCTCCACTTACATTATTACTCTCTTTGTCTTTAGGAAACTGCTCAGATTCACGTTTTATTCAGATAAAGATTTTTTTCTGAATGAAGTCTTTGTTTATGTTTCCTCCTTTCTTTCCTTTCAGCAACAAACTACTGGGCTTTTATTTTGGTAGGGATGTAACTGGATGTAATGAAGGTTGCAGGTGAGAAGCTCCGGTGACTGAAGCACTTGAACGTCGTTATTAATCAGGACTCGGAGGTTAGCTGAAGGTTCTCTGCAGAGGGATTTATCCTTGAAAGGACGAGTTTTGTTGACAAAGGCAGAAGGTTTATCCCGTCTTATATATGCAGCTATCCCCTTGTTTGTCAACAAAAAGCTCTGTAATTCCATTGATAATTCACTTTTCAATTTTATTTGGAAAAACAAGACGCATTATGTGAAAAAATCTGTTATCATGAACACTGTTGAACGTGGTGGTCTAAATTTTCTTGATTTTACAACCCTTAATTATACTTTTAAAATAAATTGGATAAAGCATTTTCTAAAAAATTCCACATCTATATGGAATTTTATACCTAATTATATTTTCTCGAAGGTTGGTGGTCTAGAATTTTTTACTTTTATGTGATTATAAAATAGAAAAATCCCCTTAATTTTATCTAAATTCCATAAACAAATGCTCTTAGCATGGTCATTAATCTACAAACATAATTTCTCCCCACATAGGTGCTTCATCTGGAATAATCGACTTATTAAATTTAAGAATAAATCTTTATTTTATAAAACTTGGTTCAACAATAATATAATTCTAGTATCCCAACTATTAAATGATAATGGATTATTGCTGAATTATTCGGAATTCCTTCACATTTTTGGCATTCCAATCACCCCGAGAGAGTTTGCAATTGTTATGGATGCCATCCCATCTGGTATTTTAACTCTCTTAAAAGGGGCTGGAAAACCAGATTGTCTACCAGATCTGGACCCTAAGATGACCTCAATTGGTAAAATTTGTTTCGCATCCACAATGAGGAATAATAATCTTAAAATTCGCTCCTTATTCCAGAGAGATGTCACCAGCACGCCTAATGTTGTTCCCTATTGGTCTAACTTTGTTGACAACTTGAATTGGGGGAATATATGGAACCTTCCTTACAAATACCTTCTTACGAATAAAGTAAGAGAAATCTCTTTCAAAATCATACATAGGTATTATCCTGCTAAGCATTATCTCCTTAGGTTTAAGCTTGACATTTGTGTTAACTGTTCTTTTTGTGGATTATGTCCAGAAACAATGGTACACCTGTTCTGGCAATGTCCCTACACCATCACTTTCTGGAAAGATCTGTCCCGTTACATCTCTGTTAAACTTGTTGCTGATTTTTCTTTGCTGTGGAAAGATGTACTGTTTGGTTTCCATGATAATAAAAGTAAAGAACAAAAAGAAATATACCTAATTAATCTATTGATCATTTTAGGGAAATATCATATTCACAAAGCCAAATTTAGTAATTCTAAACCTTCTTTTATTACCTTTGGAAAGGAGACAGAACAGTATATCAAATCCATCCATGATTCAAAAAATAAGAAGGCTGCTAAAACCATTCAGTTATGCTCTATCTTTAATGTATTTATTTGAAACTCCCCCTGGCTCTTCCCTTGTTTATATATATATATATATATTTCTGTATTAATGACTGCATTTGTGTGTTTTTTACTTCTTGTATTGTAAAGATTTAATAAAGATTTAAAAAAAAAAAAAAAAAAAAAAAA
>JALXJV020000010.1:35124027-35239122 GCA_024633595.2 Lepomis macrochirus | reverse complement strand
CTGAAGGTTCGTGTTCGTGGCTGCTGGTCCCGGTCCTGCTGGTCCTGGTGGCTCTGATGGACCCGGCTCCTGACCCTGTTCGCTTTCTGAGCTGCAGCTGATGAGAAGATCCACCAGGTGAGACGCTTCCACCTGTTGAGCAGTTTCTCGTGAAACGCTGAGTCTGAGAGGTTTTCAGATGTTTCACTGCGTGTAAAACTGCGGTGAAGTTAGTTTTAAGTTGGATATTCGACAGACATTCACGCAGGATCCGGTGACGTCTTCTTACTCAGGTCACCCAGGGTCAGCAGTATAAGTGCGGTTCATCTCCGTCAGCTCGCTTTTAACCACCGGGGGTCATTTCATGGACCATCAATAAATTACAATTGTTAAAACCGTGTTATGGGAAAATCATTTATTTCAATAGCTTCCATGTCACGTGACCTACAGACTCCAGATCAATGCCGAATTATTGTAGTACACTAGGAGAGTCAGACACACGTCTTCATTTTAGATTTGAGTTCATATTTTATTTTAGATCATTCTAATAATATAATAAACTTTATTTAAACAGCACTCACAGGACAAAATGAGGCAAAGACAGAACAAGCGAGACAAAGACGCACTGATTAAAACAGGAAAATAAAAAACATAAATCCAGATTAATCAACACACTGAGGAGTTAATTTAAACAGCAGCTCTGCTTTGATCCAGCAGATGGCAGAATTCAGTAAAACCATCAAATGAAATTAATATTTTTTTTAGTCCTTTTCCAAACAAAATAAACATATTTTAATTAAGTCCTAGTTCGTGTTTGATTCAAGTGAATAAAATTAAATATTTACTGAATATTTAGTCGACATTTTTTATTATTGAAAAAAAATGATATTGCCATAATTATCATTTTATTGTCCAGCCCAAGTTTGATCACATGTCCTACGCAGGGGACACGAAGAGCATCATCATTAGAAGCTATGAATCTGGAATTGATCGTTTCTATTAATTACTGTATTTATGAAGACTGTTAATCAGCATCACTGTGAATGTTCAGTGTAACTGGCTGATTCTCAGCCGCAGTCCTTCAGAAGGATGTTTGAAACCTTTTTATTTTTAAAAATATAAGAACTCATCTGTTCTGTTACAGCTTAGTTTAGACAGACCTGACAAACAAATCAGGTAATGAAAATCACCTGTACAGCGCTGTGATTAAAACAACTTCAGAAAACTATTTAACAATATTGGAATAAAATTAAATCAGGCTTCAAAAAATCCCAATCAGCGATCCGCTCACTTGATTCGTATAAAGAACTTTTTTACATTAGATTGAGTCACCTTTGCTCTGTGCAGGTACTTTTCTGTTTGGGAAAGTCCTTCTGGTCACATGTTTCTCTGACCTCCTCAGCAGGCAGACGCCTCGCTGTCCCTTCTGTTGAATGATAAGCGTCGGGTTCTGCTGCAGAGAAAATCCTGGTGATCAACGTGAAACCAAAACCAAAATGTTCACAAAAAACAAATCAGCATAATGATGTCGTTATTTCAGCCTCAGTTTGATTCGTTTCCTGATATAATTATTAATTATTCTCATTGGCAGAATCCGTTTTCCTTGATGGAGGCCCGGAAACGTTTGTAAAGTTTATATTTGTGTCGGACCTTCTGATGGCCGGCTGGCTCCTGAACACTTTGTTCTGTGTCGTCTGTGGGGTTTAAAGATTCAGGTGTGACACACAAAGAAGAAAATATACATGATGTTACACAAGATCCTTTGAATTTATCCCTTAAAAAGTTCATATTAATGTTTAAAGGCTTCAGAAATACAAAACCTGCAAAGTCTGACTTGCTGCAGCAGGACGAGGTTTGTCTGGACCGTGTCTCGGACAAATCTGCATGGATGAAGGATCCTTCAGCTAAACCTCTCTGAGACTGAACTCTTGGTTCCAGCCGAGCGATCGACTCCTCAACCATCGCTGCAACCAGAGTAACTTTGGAGTCATGGCAGCTGTCAGACAGCAGTTCAGAGCTCAGCAGCCCATCTGGTTTCTGATCAGCCCAAAAGGACTCATGTCCCTCCACTGTCCTCCAGAATCAGATCCAAGTCCCTGATGCTGCATACAGAGCTGCTCCCGGGTCTGCACCATCTACCTAAACTCCATAATCCAAGCCTACGTTCCTTCTGGGCCAGCGAACGCCGCCTGGCTCTGCCAGCCCTTCACACAAAGCGACCTCAGTCCCTGTTCTCATCTGTGACCCCACGATGGTGGAACGAGCTGCCGCACGCCGTCAGAGCAGGGCGTCCCTCTCTGTAGATCTCGTGCTGTATTTGATTGGATGTTGTTCCTCAGATGTAAGTCGCTTTGGATAAAAGCGTCTGCCAGGTGTGTGAATGTGAACGTATCAAACACACCTTCATATCCAAACGAGACAAATGGAGCAGATGAGGTGGGTTATTGGTCCGAAGTGTGTTGGATGATCCGGACCAGCAGGTGGCAGCAAACACTCAGGAGTAAAAACATCAGTGCAGAACGTTTCTCTCTCTCTCACATTATTTTACATTTAACTGAAACATCAGACTTTTTATTGAGTTTCCATCAGTAAGAATTAGATTTTTATGAATGTTTATATTCAGAGAAGTCAGAAGAGAAATGACGAAGGAAAAACAGAGGAAGAAAAAAAGGAAGCTGAACAGTTTTACCGTCACCTGAGGATTCTGTGTCTGATTTTAACCTTTAAAACAAAAACAGAAAATGTCCCTCAGGGCTCCAATAAAAGGAACCTTTTTCTTGATTCTTCTGCAGAACTTTAAAGATTTGTTCAGCTCAATGTCTGTTTGCTGACACATAAAAATAATATTTTATAGGGTTTTCTTTACCTCGGAGACGACCACGCTCAGGGTCACAACATGTGAAGTAAAATAAATACCTACAGCTGACAAATTAACTTGTTGTGATCAAATGTATTTTTTAGGGAAATGGCATTTTCTACTGGGGTAAGATGCCCCCCCCCCCCCACTTCCTGCCCCCACTTCCTGCCCCCAATCACTTTAACAGGTGCAAATTACAGATAAAACAAAGTAGAGTTTATATTTATTTATTCATTTAGCTGACGCTTTTATCCAAAGCGACTTACAGCTGCTGTACATGTCAGAGGTCACACGCCTCTGGAGCAACGAGGGGTTAAGTGTCACAATGGCGGATGGGTCACAGTGGGGGATTGAACCCGGGTCTCTCACACCAAAGGCAGACGTCTTATCCACTGCACCATCACCATTTGATCAAATAATTTAAAAATATTGTGATGAAACAGAAAATTTTTAGTTCAGTGAGACGAGCAGCAGCCAGAAGAAATGTTGAGGGGCTCACCCCACTGTACCCTATGTTCTAAAATTTAAAACTGTATTTTTATCACTGCTGTAAAAAGCCTTACATTTACAGAAGAGGCCAGGAGGAGGGAGCGGCGGAGAGAATAAAACAGAAGAAGAAGAAGTGAAGCGTTCAGTTTCACATTCAACAACAAGAAAAGATCTGAGGCTTTACAGACTGGAGGAAGTTCATATCCGTGTCTTCTTATTCTAACCCCCCCCCCTCCACCGTCCACGGTGGACCGGTGACACGCAGCCGAACAAAGAAGGATTGTGGGAAAAAAGCGCCGGCACGCCGGCTTGGTCTCACATGGCTGTCAGAGAGAAATGGTTCCAGTCCGAGCTGAACGCTTTAACATAATCCTCCATAACACCCCAAACACACGCGCACGTTTGTCTTACTGTCTTCGTGAGGACATCTCTTCGACACAGTGCGTCCCACAACCTGAAGCCTGAAACCAGCTGCAGGTGATGAGTCCAGGCAGGGAGGTCAGGCAGGAACCAGGACACCAAAATCCACAACAGTCAAACAGGCGAGAATAACAGGCAGCAACACGAGGCACTAAACCGCACAGACATGGTGGCAGGTGATCAAACACAGGTGAGACAGGCAGGAAATAAAGTAGGACAGGACCCAAGAGGCAGGATACTTTCAAAATAAAACAGGAAATTAACAGACAAGACTGAGATCTGAGCTCCGACAGTAACGAGGAAAATATCATTTTCAGACAGAAGCTGCTTCCTGCCTTCATTTATTTCTGAGACACTTTTTACTGATTCAGAACCAACGTGAGAGATCAGTCCAGCTGCTCTGCGCTGGCCTCCTGCAACAATCAGAACCTCCACCACCTCCTCCTCCTCCTCCTCCTCCTCCTCCTCCTCCTCCTCCTCCTCCTCCTCCTCTAAGGATGATGGACAGTTCAGAGGACTCGGTGAGACTCAGTCCGGCTCAACACGTCTGATTAAAGATTTTCGGCTCTCACTTGATCTTTGATACTTTTTAAATCTCCCTCTTTGATCCGATGCAGCATCATTTTCTTTCTTTCTCTCTCCCTCCCTCCCCCCTGCCTCCCTCCCCCCTGCCTCCCTCCCTCCCTCCTGAACAGAGAGCGATCCGTCTCCCAGGACGGACGGACAGGAAGTAGATGGAATGTGTTCCAACGCCGCGGCGGCCGTGGCCCCTCAGTTCGGCCTCATGTCTCTCAGTGAATGAAGCCCCTGCAGCCTCAGTGACTAACTGATCAGTTAATAAACCATGAAGACCAGAAACCACATCAGGAGCACCGGGTCACCCTGTGGACCGCTTGAGCCCAGACAAGAGCGAGACGGATGAGAAGGTTTGATGTGCTGCAGTAAAATTCCTAAATGCTGAACTCATTGTTCTACATGGTTCTGATTATTGATCTGTGTCCTCCGGTCCTCTTTTCCACCAAAAAAGAACTGGTTCGGAACTGGTTCTGGTTCAAAGTTGGTTCAACTTGCGAACCTTCTCAGAACCTGTTTGTTTTTCCACTGACTAGAGAGCCCAGCAAACGACGTCACTGTGTACGTGGTAAAAGAACGGTTCTAGTCCAGCAAAGAGTTGGTGCCACTTTGGAACCAGTTTTCCTGGCCGAGAACCGGTTCTTTGGCTTTCGAAACACAAAGAACTGGTTCACGAGTAGGCACCGGCTCCGAACCAGCTCTCAAAATGCTTTGGTGGAAAAGTGGCTTATGTCCTCTGGTCCTCTATGTTCTCTGGTCCTTTATGTTCTCTGGTCCTCTATGTCCCTGATTCTCTGTGTTCTCTGGCCCTCTATTTTCCCTGCTTCTCTGGTCCTTTATGTTCTCTGGATCTCTGGTTCTCTATGTCCTCTGGTTCTCTGTGTCCTCTGGTTCTCTATGTTCTCTGGTTCTCTATGTTCTCTGGTCCTTTACGTCCTCTGTGTCCTCTGGTCCTTTATGTCCTCTGGTTCTCTATGTTCTCTGGTCCTTTACGTCCTCTCTGTCCTCTGGTTCTCTATGTTCTCTGGTCCTTTACGTCCTCTCTGTCCTCTGGTTCTCTATGTTCTCTGGTCCTTGACATCCTTTACGTTCTCTGGTTCTCTATGTTCTCTGGTCCTTTATGTCCTCTGGTCCTTTACGTCCTCTATGTTCTCTGGTCCTCTATGTCCCTGATTCTCTGTGTTCTCTGGCCCTCTATTTTCCCTGCTTCTCTGGTCCACTATGTTCTCTGGTTCTCTATGTCCCTGGTTCTCTGGCCCTTTATTTTTCCTGGTTCTCTGGTCCTCTATGTCCCTGGATCTCTGGTTCTCTATGTCCTCTGGTTCTCTGTGTCCTCTGGTTCTCTATGTTCTCTGGTTCTCTATGTTCTCTGGTCCTTTACATCCTCTGTGTTCTCTGGTCCTTTACGTCCTCTGGTTCTCTATGTTCTCTGGTTCTCTATGTTCTCTGGTCCTTTACATCCTCTGTGTTCTCTGGTCCTTTACGTCCTCTGGTTCTCTATGTTCTCTGGTCCTTAAGTCCTCTGGTTCTCTATGTTCTCTGGTCCTCTGGTTCTCTATGTTCTCTGGTCCTTTACGTCCTCTGTGTCCTCTGGTCCTTTATGTCCTCTGGTTCTCTATGTTCTCTGGTTCTCTGTTCTCTGGTCCTTTACGTCCTCTGTGTCCTCTGGTCCTTTATGTCCTCTGGTTCTCTATGTTCTCTGGTCCTTTACGTCCTCTCTGTCCTCTGGTTCTCTATGTTCTCTGGTCCTCTGTCCTCTGGTTCTCTATGTTCTCTGGTTCTCTGTTCTCTGGTCCTTTACGTCCTCTGTGTCCTCTGGTCCTTTATGTCCTCTGGTTCTCTATGTTCTCTGGTCCTTTACGTCCTCTCTGTCCTCTGGTTCTCTATGTTCTCTGGTCCTTTACGTCCTCTCTGTCCTCTGGTTCTCTATGTTCTCTGGTCCTTGACGTCCTCTATGTTCTCTGGTCCTCTATGTCCATGGTTCTCTGTGTTCTCTGGTCCTCTATGTCCCTGGATCTCTGGTTCTCTATGTTCTCTGTGTCCTCTGGTTCTCTATGTTCCCTGGTCCTCTGTGTCCTCTGGTCCTTTACGTCCTCTGTGTTCTCTGGTCCTCTATGTCCTCTATGTCTCTGGTTCTCTGATCCTCTATTTCCCTGGTTCTTTGGTCCACTATGTTCTCTGGTCCTCTATGTTCTCTGGTCCTTGATGTCCTCTATGTTCTCTGGTCCTCTATGTCCCTGGATCTCTGGTTCTCTATGTTCTCTGTGTCCTCTGGATCTCTATGCTCTCTGGTCCTTTACATCCTCTGTGTTCTCTGGTCCTCTATGTCCTCTGGTTCTCTATGTTCTCTGGTCCTTTACGTCCTCTGGTTCTCTATGTTCTCTGGTCCTTTGCGTCCTCTGGTTCTCTATGTTCTCTGGTCCTTTACGTCCTCTGGTTCTCTATGTTCTCTGGTCCTTTACGTCCTCTGTGTTCTCTGGTCCTTTACGTCCTCTGGTTCTCTATGTTCTCTGGTCCTTTACGTCCTCTGGTTCTCTATGTTCTCTGGTCCTTTACGTCCTCTGGTTCTCTATGTCCTCTGGTCCTCTATGTCCTCGGTGTCCTCTGTTATCTGGTCTTCTATGTTCTCTAGTCCTCTATGTCTCTGGTCCTCTATTTCCCTGGTTCTCTGGTCTACTACGTTCTCTGGTCCTCTGTGTCCTCGATGTCCTCTGGTTCTCTATGTCGTCTGGTTCTCTATGTTCTCTGGTCCTCTATGTCCTCGGTGTCCTCTGTTATCTGGTCTTCTATGTTCTCTGGTCCTCTATGTCTCTGGTCCTCTATTTCCCTGGTTCTCTGGTCTACTATGTTCTCTGGTCCTCTGTGTCCTCTTTGTCCTCTGGTTCTCTATGTCAACTGGTTCTCTATGTTCTCTGGTCCTTTACGTTCTCTGGTTCTCTATGTTCTCTGGTCCTTTATGTCCTCTGGTTCTCTATGTTCTCTGGTCCTTTATGTCCTCTGGTCCTTTACGTCCTCTGTGTTTTCTGGTCCTCTATGTCCTCTGGTTCTCTATGTCCTCTGGTCTTCTATGTTCTCTGGTTCTCTGGTCCTCTGGTTCTCTGTTCCTCATGTCCTCATATCCTTGTGTCCTCTGTGTCCTCTATGTCCTCATATCCTCTATGTCCTCTGGTCCTTGGGTCCTGTGGTTCTCTATGTCCTCTGGTCCTTTATGTCCTCTGGTCCTTGGGTCCTCTGGTCTTCTATAGAACACGAACATTAGCTCCTTCTACATTTAGTTCTAACTTTGTTTTTCTTCTTGAGTCTCTGTGGACGTCTCTCCGTGTGGAGCAGTGATGGCGGCGCCCGCTCTGCCTGCGGCGCCACGTTAACGTCACAGCGACATTAGACTGGATGAGTTTCTGCAGGCGGTCCGACCCGCTGACCCCGGCCTCTGGTCTTCCTCCTGGTCTGTTTGTAGTTCTGTGTTTCCTGTCGGGTTTAATCACAGCCTGCAGTGATGCGTTCAGGTTCACCCGTTTGTTCCCCGCAGAGTCTGAAGAGGAGGAAGACTTTATTCAGAACGTGCTGCAGGCTGAGATTAAAGGGGGGGGGTCCTGTTTCTACCTGTGTGGTTTTTCAGCACTCGCACTACAAGGAAACCAATCAATGATGTCTACAAATGAGACGAGTCCCCAGAGACGCCCCTCTAGGACAGACTCCTTTCACTTTAGCCATGAAGCGGAAGAGGAGCGAGGAGGATCTGTGGTGAAGGAACCAGAACCGAGAAGAACCGGGTTCCATAAGTAGACTCTGGTGATCCTCCTCCTTCATAAAGCTGCGGTTTCACCGGCAGAGATGCAAATGAATCAGCTTCTTTCTGTATTTATTCCAGCTGCTGATTCTTTAATGAGCCGTCGTCGAGCAAACAGAGCAGTTTTGTTCTGATGAATAATTCTGAATCATCCGAGCTGTAATTTACACAAACTCTGATGTCGTCGTACTGTTTTCTGGTTCACATGTGAGCGGAGATCTCATCATGTCACAGGCGATTAAATTCTCCTTTTTATTAACTCCATTATCCACATTTAAAGTGTTCCAGCTTCACACCGGACTTCCTGTCACGTGACATAAACTTCTGCAGAGTCATCGTTCTGTAAGGCTGCAGCAGAAACCCTCATACCTGCTTTTACACGTTCACGTTTGCGCTACTGAAGACGAGTCCTGTATCGGGTCCCCAGCAAATCCCTGGACTTTGTGTTGAAAAGTGGGAGGGACACGGGGGCTCAGATTAGGAACCTGAAGAGACACTTAGCTCACGAGACATCACGATACGCGACATTAGCTTCACAAGGACCAAAAGATCCTAAAACAGTGTTTTAAAGAAATCTTCAGATAAACGAGTGGGAGGTCTGGTCTTTAAACGCTTCATTTCCTGCGTTCTGCTGAAAGTTTTTGCACCAATTTATGGTGGAAATGTTTTTATTTATGTAAAAGGAAACACAGAATTCAGATGGCAGGTGACATTTCAAATATAGAGATGGAATCTAAGTGAGTGCAGCTCTCAGATCTGTTTCTCCTGTAGATCAACTTTTCTCCTGTAACATCGTCCCTGCTGAGGCGATACATACAGGCGGGATTTCCTCTTCTCATCTCATGTTATGTGGGAGTGAACAGACTCGGTGTTTTGCCCCCCCACAGTAATCAAAACAAAAAATAAATGTCACTTTTTTTTTCTCAACATTTCTTCTGGCTGCTGCTCGTCTCACTGAACTGAAAATTTTCTCTGTTTCATCACAATTTAAATTATTTGATTGAAGCCATTCTGACCTAATTTTATCTATTTTTTTGTCAGTTAAAATAAGCTGTACATTTTATTTTATTGTGTTCAATTTATATATATATGTGTATATTTACATTATGGGGAGCCTGAGGATGAGTTATACAATTGTTTAGAGAGAAAGATTTTTATAGTCTTTGGTTAGAAAATGCTAGATTACTATGTTTGGTGTAGACCCCCCCCCACACACGGGGTGCCGCGCCCCTTTATGGTTGATCGTTTGTAAAATAGATGTCATTTAGACCCGTCGGCCAACCAGCAGCTTCACTATCAGACTGTCTGAGGTAAAAGCTCAGCAGCCTCCCTGTTTAAAAGTCTGAGAAATAAATTATAGGAAAGCTAATAACACAAGGCAAGTTTATTTTATCTGTAATTTGGACATATTAAAGTGATTTCACACCATGGGGGGGGGGCATCTTACCCCATGTGGAAAATGCCCTTTCCTAAAAAATACATTTGATTAAATACTAATTATTTTGTCAACTGTAGTTATTTATTTTATGTTACCCAAAGCATGGCCTTGGGTAAATCAATAAAATGTTCTTTTAATGTGTCAGAAAATAGATATTAAGCTGGGGGGTCTTACACCACCAGCTGGGAAAAATGCCTTTCTCCTAAAATTTACATTTGATTGAATTCTAATTAATTTCTCAACTGTAGGTATTTGTTTTATTTACATTTATTTTGAGTGTCAGCAAATAGACATTGAGCTCAAGAGAGGGGGGGTCTTACTCCAAGGCTACCCTCTGACCCCGACCCAGAACCTCCGGGTCCTCAGAAACCTGCTCTCCGCCCCAGACCAGACTTTCTGAGACAGATCTGCAGATGTGCGCTGTAACTGGAGACTGAGCTCTGCGTCTGTTGTGTCACATAAAGTCCGTCCTGTAAAGTGTCCCCGGGTTTCATGAAATAATTTAGTTATTATTTTGCAATCAGGTTAAAACGCTTGTGATGTTTCCCTCCTCATGTCGAGTCTTCAGCTTCAGACTCGCCTTTAAACCCCTAAAAACGAAGTGACCGCAGATCAGCGACCTCTCCTCCTCCTCCTGTTTTACTTTCACTGACTTCAGGTTTTAATTGAAGCCTCAGAGAGTTTTTCTCTGATGTTTCCTGTGTCGCTTCACTGAGAGACGTGAACTCCTCCTCTGATGTTCCTGATCGTTCTGGAGTTTTCGGAGGCAGCAGGAAACATATTGGCTGAGCTCACCAAGGTGCGCTAATGCCTGGTGGGCAACTACTTTAAATGCTAATTCTCCCCGGCCTCCATCCTGCACCCACAAACATCAGCCGGCGTGCTAACTACCTCTGAGCCAATCTCTTCCTCCACATTTCCTCCCCGCCGAGTGACCGCCGCAAAATAACACAACACGGCTGTCAGACGGCTAATCCAGCCCGCAGAAACGCCGTGTTTGTCTCGTGCGCGGCGGCCGCTCGATGAGCAGTCACGCGTGTTTGACACGTCTGAGGGGGAGAAGGAGAGGAAAACAGTGTTTAGGCGGGAAGCGGAGGAAGAGGAGAGAGTCAGCGTGCAGCTAATGGCCGTCCGGCTGACAGGTCCATCACGGATTCACCGGCCGCCTCGGCTGCTTTGCATCCGTCTGACAGCTTCAGTGCTTCTGCCTAAAAGGCGGATTATGCAAACGTGCGGTTCACTGGCCTCCATCACCGCCATCAGCGACCCCCCCGGGCCGCTCCGTCCCGGTGTTTCGGTGATTGGAGGCCGTCCTGCAGGCGGCCGGCAGGTAAATCTGTCCGCACGTGATGAGACGTGAAAAATCGGCCACTTTCAGAGAAACGCTGGGCCTCTGGGTGATAATTAACCCTTTAATTCACTTTGAAATGACGCTAATTGGCCTCACACGCGTGCACACGCGCACTCACAGCCAGCAGGTCAATTAAAGGCTGATGGAGGAATCAGCAGACAGTCCATTAAATCGTCTGTCTGTCTGTCTGATTGGGAGGTCGGACCCCCGCAGAGACGCTCCGTCTCCTTCAGCAAGGACAAACACAAAACACAACTTCAGACCCCGCAGGGTTCCTCTGAGATCTGACGTTCTCTGTGGAACCAAAAGCTCAAAGAAATCTGCTTCACATCAGGAGTAGAAGGCGTCTGTACAGGTTGGACACCGTCTTCAGGTCACCTTGTCTCTGACATCCTGATTTTCCATATTATACTTTGGCTCTTTGTTATTTCGGTTTATTCTGCACAGTCTGTTCTTTGCTGCTCGAGATTGCTGAGCTTTATTCCACTTTTCCTGTTAAAGGAGTTTTTGGGGGACTTTTTCCTAATTCAAGGTCTGGTGTTGTACAGAACTGAACCAGCAGCGGTCTTAGACTGTCCACCCCGCCTGGTGTTTGTTCTCCATTTCATGCAATAAAATAGTTTCCTCCTGGTGAACCTGTAGAGGAAACGTAGAAGTGATATTAGCCTAGTTAGTAAAGCTACTAACGAGTATCCTTCATGTGTCTCCGTCTGTCCAAGCAGGAACCTCTGGGTCTGAAAAGGGAAGCGTCCTCTCCAGCAGCCAGCAGGGGGCGACTTAAATCTGCGTCCCCTCCAGCAGCCAGCAGGGGGCGACTCCACCGGCTGCAGAAAGAAAATGTTTCTCCTCCTCAGCTGATTTATTCCCCCAGTAAACACTTTCCTGATGAGTTTATGGTCTCAGTCGCTAGTTTCAAGTCTTCTTCAACACAGCATGATGTTCATTTAGTAAATTATGGTCCCATTTAGAGGAGCAGAGACCAGGAAGCAGGGGGGGCTTTAGGGCGGGGCTACAAGCTGACAGACAGCTCTCTACCATGGCGACCTGTCAGTCAGGATAGAGGCGACTCGTATCTGCTAACGAGCGCCGCTGAAAAAGCTCATCTGGAGTCGGCTGCTCATTTTTCAGTAAGTACGTTTTGTTTGAAGCCAAAATTAGCATGCCAGCTAACGTGAATTACAGATGCGCCTTGCTAACCAAACTAGCTAGCTCCACCCTCTTGTCCAAATATGGTCACGACTGGTTCCAAAAACCAAGATGGCGGCGGCCAAAATGTCAAACTTGAGGCTTCAAAACGGCGGTCCACAAACCAACGGGGGACGTCACGGCGGCTACGCTCGCTCCTTTGATCCCGTCTGTAAGTCTGTCACATGACACAAGTTCCCCCACATCACTTCCCTTCACCTGAACATCACCATGTTTATAGAGAAGCCAGCTCTGAGAGCGAAGTCAGTCACACCTGTACATCACACAGGTGGCGACGTTAACGCTAATGTCGCTCGATCTTCACCCAAACGCATGACGCGAACAAGGCATTACAGCCAATCAGAGCCTTCCATTTCCAAGACAAACAAAAATTCACCAAAACATTAATGATGACATGACAAACTGTCATTTAGGTCCATGGATCTGCACTGAGACACTCTCTCCTGCAGCCTGATGAGCCGACTCATCATGGCTTCCCGTCTGTAATTTACTTCATTAATTCAAGGACCAATTAACTGAGAGGAAGTGAACAATTAATTAATTCAAACTAATTCAGATTTAATTCCTCCCTGTGGAGTCAGACTGCTTCACTGATTTAATGCAGAGGGAGAAGCAGGAGTAGGACCTTTAGTGACGGCAGCATCGGGGCAGCAGTTAGTGATTTTAGTTGTTGTAACAGGGGCAGTAGTAATGGTTTTTGTAGTTTTAGCAGGAGTTGTAGTTTTGTAGTCGTAGCAGGAGCAGGAGTTGGAGTTTTTATAGTTTTAGCAGGGGCAGGAGTTGTAGGTTTTGTAGTTTTAGCAGGGGCAGGAGTTGTAGGTTTTGTAGTTTTAGCAGGGACCGGAATTGTAGGTTTTGTAGTTTTAGCAGGGACCGGCATTGTAGGTTTTGTAGTTTTAGTAGGGGCAGGAGTTGTAGGTTTTGTAGTTTTAGCAGGGGCAGGAGTTGTAGTTTTTGTAGTTTTAGCAGGGACCGGAGTTGTAGGTTTTGTAGTTTTAGCAGGGACCGGAGTTGTAGGTTTTGTAGTTTTAGCAGGGACCGGAGTTGTGGGTTTTGTAATTTTAGCAGGGACCGGAGTTGTAGTTTTTGTAGTTTTAGCAGGGACCGGAGTTGTAGTTTCTGTAGTTTTAGCAGGGACCGGAGTTGTAGTTTTTGTAGTTTTAGCAGGAGTTGTAGTTTTAGCAGGGACCGGCATTGTAGGTTTTGTAGTTTTAGCAGGGGCAGGAGTTGTAGGTTTTGTAGTTTTAACAGGGGCAGGAGTTGTAGGTTTTGTAGTTTTAGCAGGGACCGGAGTTGTAGGTTTTGTAGTTTTAGCAGGAGTTGTAGTTTTAGCAGAGACCGGAATTGTAGGTTTTGTAGTTTTAGCAGGAGTTGTAGTTTTAGCAGGGACCGGCATTGTAGGTTTTGTAGTTTTAGCAGGGGCAGGAGTTGTAGTTTTTGTAGTTTTAGCAGGGGCAGGAGTTGTAGGTTTTGTAGTTTTAGCAGGGGCAGGAGTTGTAGGTT
Source organism: Lepomis macrochirus (assembly GCA_024633595.2). Lineage (NCBI taxonomy): Eukaryota > Metazoa > Chordata > Actinopteri > Centrarchiformes > Centrarchidae > Lepomis > Lepomis macrochirus. The sequence goes on along the minus strand of JALXJV020000010.1, from coordinate 35,225,516 downwards.
TTGTAGTTTTAACAGGGGCAGGAGTTGTAGTTTTTGTAGTTTTAGCAGGGGCAGGAGTTGTAGGTTTTGTAGTTTTAGCAGGGCAGGAGTTGTAGGTTTTGTAGTTTTAGCAGGGGCAGGAGTTGTAGGTTTTGTAGTTTTAGCAGGGGCAGGAGTTGTAGGTTTTGTAGTTTTAGCAGGGGCAGGAGTTGTAGGTTTTGTAGTTTTAGCAGGGGCAGGAGTTGTAGGTTTTGTAGTTTTAGCAGGGGCAGGAGTTGTAGAGAAACCCCTCACGGGCACTTCAGTTTGAAGTTCAGTTTGTTACCCGAGGACACTTCGACATGCAGACTGGAGACGGGGATCGAACCTGATTATTGAACCTGCTCCACCTCCTGAGCCGCAGCAGCAGCATGAAAAGATTCCAACATGCTTCATGTCACAAGCGTTGGTTTGGTTTCAGACGTGGACACAAGAACAAAACAAAGAACACTACACATACAGTATGCATGTATAGATACACAGACTGTATATATGGTGTGTTTCTTTGTACTTTTTAATGTTATTACAAGAGTTATATAGTAAACACGTTGTTAATGCTCTGACCATGAGATGATCTTTACATAAACACACGTTAGTGCCTGTGATGCTGATGGTGAGCAGCAGGGGGCAGCGCTCGTCATCAATACCAGCAGGATGAAGGAGATTATACATTTAACACCTGTGTGTGTTAGAACAGAATCATATTCAACTGGAGGTTAATTCATGGATTAAAGTAATAAAAACCTGAATATAAATCAATGAAACACTTGTGCTGTTAATTCCTTTGTTCTGACTGGCAGGTATTAGTTTTATTTCGCCAACATCCTGATGCTGCTTTAACACTCAGCTTTCTGATGCTTTCTGGGTGGCTCTGGCTTGAGAGGGGTGGGGGGTAGAGCGGTCATCCACTAACTGGAAGGTCGGTGGTTCGATACTCGGCGTCTGCACGTCAAAGTGTCCTTGGGCAACACGAGGCTGGCCGTTCCATCGGTGGGTGAATGAGTTCATTTCCGTTTCTGTGGGTGAACGTGATGCAAAGATCTTTGGAAATATACAAATACAGACCATGTACACAGGAAGCTTTTATTCTGAAGGTCAAGTGTCACGTTTACAGCTGTTTCCTGCAGTCACAGTGATCCTCAGAGCCAACAGGTGACAGGTGAGCGTGAAGGGCTGCTGTCAGTGTTTGTGTTAAAACAAAAGAAATCTGATCTGGGATCAATTCATGTTCTCTCTTCACAATCAAGCATCTCACTTCCTGACTGACCCTAAACCTCATAAGGCCTCCGAGGATGCTGGGAGAAATCAGCCGCAGCCTCAACACCTGATCTCAATCCAGACCTGGACCTGAATCCAGATGTTCCAGACAGTTTGTATGAAATGGAGGTTTATGATTCTTTGTTTTCAATTCAGCATTTTAAACGGGCCAATCAGAGATCACTTTGGTTGCAGCAGACAAACCCTGTAATCCTTCTATCATCCAGCCGACCTGCAGCAGCAGGAAACACGAAGGCCATCAATCAGGTGACGCTGATCCTGACGTGTCAGTAAAACGAGTTCTGGTTCTGTTCAGACTCTCAGATCTGAGTCAGACCCAGATCCTGGTCTGCAAACACACCCTGATCAGAAACGTCCGTCTTTCTCCGACGTCTCCGTGAAGGCGTCCTCCTCTCAGGGTCCAGGCAGAGACGGCGTCACTGAGAAACGAGGGATGGATCAAGTCTGTTGCTCCTCCAGATGTGATGTAGTTTTCCTGTTGGGCCATAACAATGACTCTCTCTCTCTCTCTCTCTCAGTGCACATGGTCAGTGGATGTCGAACGCCCGGTGGCCTCTGCATTTATTCATGGGACCCTCTGAAAGTTTAATAGAGCAGCTCCATTAATCTGCGGGCCTGTTTTAAAAGCAAGAATTAAAGATTCATCTGCCCCCCCCCCCTTCCCTCCATCCAAAGCTGACACTGAAATATTTATGAGTGCTGAATCACTGGATGAGGAGGAGACTTCACTGCTGCTGGGAGACACAAATATTATATTAATACTTCTGAGTCCTGAAAGGTCGCGGTGACGAAAAGGACCCGACGTCTCTAAAGAGCCTGATGTGAACATGGGTGTCATTCACACCGCCGGGGGACGCCGGCAGCTTTTATCCCCGCCACTTAATAAAATCATAAATTTATTAAAAATGTAAAGAAAAATATCAACAAGAAATGTTAACTAACAAATGATTAATGAAACAAAATTTGCACAAGAAAAACATGTAATGCAATTTTAATATAGAAGCAATAAAAAAGTAATTAAGTTAAAAAAAAAACAAGCAGCTGATTTCTGCATTATATTCTGTTATACTTTTATATTATAGCTGAATTTAGTTTTTCCCTTTAAATAAATAAAAAACATTTCCACCATAAATTGATTCAAGTTATTTATACAGTACTTTTTAAAACAACCCTACAGTAGTTGACCAAAGTGTTTTCCAAATTACTTTATACTTTCTTCAGTCCCATCGCTGGGAAATTTGTCTCGGACAACGTGCAAAGTCAGTACATACAAAAACAAGTGCAGACACAATGGCACTTCACAGCATTTTATCTCTATTTAACGCTTTGACTGCAGTAGAAACAAAAGAATTTTTCAGTCTGTTAGACCTGCACATCAAAACCCTGCACCTCTTTCCTGATGCTAATAATTTAAAAGGCGGTGTGCACCAAACTTCCTAACCTCGATTTTAATTGGACAGACAGGTTACCATACCATGCAGCGATGCTTTATCTAATCAAGCTCTCGAAAATAGATTGGTAGAACATGATTCTCTGATTCACCCCGAACGCTTTTAACCTGCCAAGAAAGATTGTTGACATAAACAAACACCGTCTCAGGTCAAAATGTGAAACCTTCACTCAGTTTGAAGGCCAGTGAACAGAGGTGGGTCTTTAGGAGGACTCGCAGTCCAGCGGCCACTGAAATGAAGCCTTCTCAGTAAAAATCTGGTGAGATTGAAATTGTTTGGCGAAAATAGATGAGCAGAGAAATACTGAAGAATAAATAGAGCGATGGCAAACAGCAAACAAGACGAGGACAGACGGCCTGCCACGGACTCTGGAGGCGTCTTGTCTGTTGTCAGAAAAAGTCACTAAATACAGAAACTCCTGCTCAGAGATGCTGGAAACTGAAGTCAGATCTGTTCTGTGGAAACATGTTGATCACATTTAATCTGAATCTGCAAAGTAACTGAAGTTAATAAATAAACGTAGTAAAAAGATGTTTAACTTTAGTTTCCTGGACTCTTTGTTCCTTTGTGTGAAGGTTTGGAGGAGCTTTTATAAAAATCACATTATGCAGTTTTCTCATGGTGGAGGTGCAGTTTTTCTTAAAGGAGTGTGTGTGTCCTACATGTGGTGCTGCAGAGACGTCCTGGTCAACACATCAAACGTCCCCCGTCATCACTTTAATGTTTCTCGGTGAAAATGAGAATATTGTTGATGTTCCTCCTAAAACCAGCCTGATAATCTTCTTTCTGAGCCGTTCGGTACCAGAACAGAGGCTTTCATCAGACACCCAGCGGCTCCAGAGTCCAGACCTCGACCCAGTCCAACCAGTTCCAGACCTGATCACCAGCTTCAGAGCTGGATCAGCAGCGGCTTGATGGACATGACGGAGGGGAGGCCTGTCCACATACTTTTGGCCATGTAGTGCCGATCCGGACCGGAGAGAGAGAGAGGAAGGGGGGGACACCGTGCATCAGAAGCTCCGCCCCCCGGGACGCACCGGGAGCAGCAGAGAGGACTGAGCCGGTAACGGAGTCAAACGCTCCTCCTGCAGCTGCTCTTCACTCCGAGTTTCTTCTGCTTTGTGCTTTTCTCTGGTCCGGGTCCGCTCGGCTCGGCACGGCTCGGTCTGCAGCGGCGGAGGGAAGAGAGCGAACAGCACAAAGTTTGAGTTCGAGTCCGAAAGGAAGGATCCGGGGAGAGACCCGCTCCTGCTGCGGACCGACGGCGGGGTCTTGAACTTCCAGAGCGGCTCCAGACTCACCGAGAGCAGCGGGGAGGGAAACAAAGCGGTGGAGCTCCGCGGGTCTGCTCGGGGTCCGGCTCGGGTCCTGTTCGGATTCTGCTCCGGGTCTGGGCTCATCCCGGTCAGACTTCACAGTTTGCGGGACTCTGAAAGTGTGGAGCAGTTACATAAGAGACACAAAGAGGACAGAGACCCTGAAGGAGAGCTCCGGGAGTTTGAGCGGATCCGGACTCTGCGCGCAAATCCTGGACCGAGTTTAGTTTCCAGCAACACGCACGTGGTCGTACGGGTCCCGGGTCTGCACACGGACCTGCTGCGGGTCTGATTGAGAGAAAAGATGAAACTTTGGGACCGCTCCTGGACACGGATCTGGATGAGCCGTCGCCTTGAAGGTTTTCCCTCCGCACACGTGAACCAGATGGATTATTAGACGCGTTGTCGCGCTGCCTGCTGGGAAATAATCAGTTAAAGCCCGAGAATGAGGCTGATAATCGATGAATATTGAGGATCGATCCGAAGTGATTAACCTGTTCTCCTGCACCCCCGGAGCCTCGCGGTCTTTGATGCGTCTGGGTTCTGGTTCTGGTCCCTGCGGGTCACAGCGCGCTCAGAGCTGAAGACAGGAGACGCGGATGTTCGGCGGGACGCAGCGCAACGCGCCGCCGCACATGGGGCGCTCCGGGCGGCCGCCGCTGCTGCTGCTGCTCGGCCTGCTGCTCCGGCTCTGCTCCGCCGTCACCGACGACCGCCTCATCTCCGACCGGTACGCGGTCTACTGGAACAGCTCCAACCCCAGGTAAGACCCGGTCCCGAGCCGATGTTAGAGAGACTGGAAGCAGGGGAGAGCGGGGTCAGCTGGAACCGGACTTTAAGTTCATCACCAGCTTTTTATTTTCAGCTTCAGAGAAACAAACATTTTCTTAGTAAAGCGTTGCTGAAGGTTAAATCCTGAACCTGAGGCCACATCAGGACCAGGCCTTTTCTCCTTGCCTTAATCTGAACTTCATCTTAATCTAAATGTGAAAAGTTTCAGCGCTTTTCAGAAAATAATCTGCAAACAGAGTCAAGTTGGAGTCAAACTGAAGCAGAAAGTTTGTTTATTACATTTAGTTTCTGCAGCCAGCAATTAGAAACCAGTTCCCCGGGCCCCCCGGTCCTCCCGTGTCCCCCCGTGTCCCCCCAGTCCTGCAGATTCCACATGGAGACTTTAAAGTGTCTGATGTGAGATTATAAACCAGAGAGAATCTAAATCTGTTTTATTCATATTCAGATTAAATAAATCCTTCTGTCCATCAGTGAAAGGGCCAAAAATGTCTGAATCTACGGACCCTCGGGGCCCCTGATGCAGACTCTGGATAAAAAGACAATAAATAAAGTGCAAAACATATCATATTTAGTAAATATTGATTTAATCATTTAGACTTTAAGGTTTATTAAATGAGTCAGACTTCTGATTATTTGTAATATTTCTGACAGATTTAATAAAAATCTGTAGAATTTCTTAAATAACATTAAATATATTTCTTTAATTACAGAAAGGTTTAATTAAAAACAAGTTTTTTTGATGAATTCATCGTTCAGAAAGAAAAACAGTAAAATAAAAAACAGGGCGGCACATTTACAGATGTTTTCAGACTAAATGAAAATATAAATTTAAATCTAAAGAGATTCTGCAGCTTTAGTCTGAACATTTAATTTCAAACCAGATGAAATCAGGAAACTGAAGAGCTGAAAATATGATTTATTAAAACTAGATTTATTTTCTGTCCTGTGAGCAGCTGCATCGCTCCAGTCTGACACAGGTGACCTCCATCTCTTCTTCTGTGGTGTTTCTATAACATCAGTACTGACTGTACTCTGGCCTGGCAGCAGAGAGTTAACAGCTCACTGTTCTGCCCTGTGATTGGCCGGCTGCTGTCTGAACTGTCCAATAAGAGCCTGCGGTTTTTTGAGAAGTATTCCTGTAGTTTTTCTGCAGTATTTCTGTAGTATTCCTGTACTTTTTCTGTAATATTCCTGTAGTTTTTATGAAGTATTCCTGCAATATTTCTGTAGTTTTTCGGCAGTTTTCCTGTAGTCTTTTGGTAGTATTCCTGTATTATTCCTGTAGTCTTTCGGCAGTATTCCTGTAGTTATTCGGCAGTATTCCTGCAACATTCCTGTAGTTTTTCGGCAGTTTTTCTGTAGTTTTTCGGCAGTTTTCCTGTAGTTTTTCGGCAGTATTCCTGTAGTCTTTTGGTAGTATTCCTGTATTATTCCTGTAGTCTTTCGGCAGTATTCCTGCAGTTTTTTGGCAGTAATCCTGCAATATTCCTGTAGTTTTTCGGCAGTATTCCTGCAACATTCCTGTAGTTTTCCGGCAGTTTTTCTGTAGTTTTTCGGCAGTTTTCCTGTAGTTTTTCGGCAGTTTTCCTGTAGTTTTTTGGCAGTATTCCTGTAGTCTTTCTGCAGTATTCCTGTAGTCTTTCTGCAGTATTCCTGTAGCTTTTTGGCAGTATTCCTGCAATATTCCTGTAGTTTTCGGCAGTATTCCTGTAGTTATTCGGCAGTATTCCTGCAACATTCCTGTAGTTTTCCGGCAGTTTTTCTGTAGTTTTTTGGCAGTATTCCTGTAGTTTTTTGGCAGTATTCCTGTATTATTCCTGTAGTCTTTCTGCAGTATTCCTGTAGTCTTTCGGCAGTATTCCTGTAGTTTTTTGGCAGTATTCCTGCAATATTCCTGTAGTTTTTCGGCAGTATTCCTGTAGTTTTTAGGCAGTATTCCTGCAATATTCCTGTAGTTTTTCGGCAGTATTCATGTAGTCTTTTGGTAGTATTCCTGTATTATTCCTGTAGTCTTTCTGCAGTATTCCTGTAGTCTTTCTGCAGTATTCCTGTAGCTTTTTGGCAGTATTCCTGCAATATTCCTGTAGTTTTCGGCAGTATTCCTGTAGTTATTCGGCAGTATTCCTGCAACATTCCTGTAGTTTTCCGGCAGTTTTTCTGTAGTTTTTTGGCAGTATTCCTGTAGTTTTTTGGCAGTATTCCTGTATTATTCCTGTAGTCTTTCGGCAGTATTCCTGTAGCTTTTTGGCAGTATTCCTGCAATATTCCTGTAGTTTTTCGGCAGTATTCCTGTAGTTTTTAGGCAGTATTCCTGCAATATTCCTGTAGTTTTTCAGCAGTATTCCTGTAGTCTTTCGGCAGTATTCCTGTAGTCTTTCGACAGTATTCCTGTAGGTTTTTAGGCAGTATTCCTGCAATATTCCTGTAGTTTTTCGGCAGTATTCCTGTAGTTTTTTGGCAGTATTCCTGCAATATTCCTGTAGTTTTTTGGCAGTATTCCTGCAATATTCCTGTAGTTTTTCGGCAGTATTCCTGTAGTTTTTTGGCAGTATTCCTGCAATATTCCTGTAGTTTTTTGGCAGTATTCCTGCAGTTTTTCTGCAGTATTCCTGTAGTCTTTCGGCAGTATTCCTGTATTATTCTTGTAGTCTTTCTGTAGTAGTCCTGTAGTTTTTCTGGAGTATTCCTGTAGTCTTTTGGCAATATTCCTGTATTATTCCTGCAGTTTTTCTGCAGTATTCCTGCAGTCTTTCTGCAGTATTCCTGTATTATTCTTGTAGTTTTTCTGCAGTATTCCTGTAGTATTCCAGACTGGTTCATCTTTAAAACAGCACACATATACCTGATGTTTCACATACAGAAATATCAGGTTTCCCACAGAAAGCCTCATATTTCATACTGTGAAACGTCTGAAAGCCACATGTTTGTTAAACGGACTCCGTCTGCAGAGGAAGATAATGAGAAGCAGCCGAAAGCTCCAGAAAGCCACTGAGTCACCTTCATGTGTGACATCACGTAAAACAGATGTTTTGATGTGAAATAAGTGATGAACGTATTTCCAACACGTTTAAGTGTGTTGGATTTAGCACTAAAACTAAAACACAGACTCAGAATTTAAACCTGGAATCATAAACGGGACGAATCTGATGTTTGAGATCAGAACTGTGAAAATTCTGCCACCACGTTACAACAGGAAGGCGCGCCTAAGATTTCACTGCTACAGCCAGAGAAATGATGATATTTAATTATCACGCAGTCACACGGAGAACGTTTGCCTGAATATCTGTGGAAACTCCGAACACTGCGTCTGCAGTGCAGCTTCAGTGGCCTGTTACATTTCAGTGTTCTTCCTGCCAGCTGCAGCATTCAGACTCGTACATGTAGTTTTACGTTGCAGTATTTATTCACATGATATATTTTTTTGAGGGGGGGTTTATAGACACAGTCACCAGGCAGGAGGGTCTGTGTGTGGCTGCTCACATGGTGACGGTGCTGAAGCTAAAAATCTGCTGCTGCAAAAAAAGACTCAGCTGAACGTCTTTTAAACGCCAGAATAAGAAATAAGACTCTGAGCAGGAAACAGTTTAACCTCATTTCACTTTAATTTTCCTTTTAACGTCTGTGTGTGTGTGTGTGTGTGTGTGTGTGTGTGCAGCTTCATCCTGCTGTCGACTGTAATATTCCTGCAAACGGACTTTTTATTTTGAAATCTGCTCCGTGTCCAGTTTATTAGGAACACCTATCTGACACTAATCCTGTAATAAATCCTCTTGACGTTCAGTCTCTGTTATACTGACACGTGTTTCTGTTATTGTCCTTCCTCACTGACGTGGTGGACAAAATAACAGAAACACCTGTTAGTTAGAGACGACGCCGTCTCCCCAAAAGCAAACTGCAGGCTGAGACGCCGTCAGCAGCAGCAGCAGAGCGTGAAGCCTCTGCATGAGTTAGACTTCATGAAACAAAGCAGCCGAGTCGCAGGACTTGCCGGCCTTGCTGGCGTTGTTTAGTTGAAATGCAGTAAATATCAGACCTTCAGAGCGACGACCCCTGACACGAAGCCTCCAGTTTTCTCTCTCTGCTTTGATGCTGCAGGACGTTGTTCTGCGCTCAGCGAAGAGAAAGTAAATCAAATAATTTGAATCTGATCACAAACATTTATCTTCGATCCATCAGCGTCTGTCATTTTAAAGCTTTCATCCTTTTATAGGACGCCTGTCGTCACCGGTTACTCTGTCAGGTTTTTTTAATTCATTGTTTGTTTTAAATTCACCTCAGAGAAAAATTCACATTTTCGAAACTGGAACTCGTTAAATTATTAACTGATTATAAAAATCGTTGCCGATTAATTTTTTTATGGACTAATCAAATAATCAGTTTGTTTTTAGTCGCCTTATTTTAACTTAATGTGTGAATATTTTTCTCACAAATTAATCAAAGTGATGTCCTGAATTTGTCCCTGTCGTGATGCCGTAGGCCTTTTCTGCTGATGTTGCAGTATTTCTCTGTGTGGCTGGACTCGGGTTTTTTTCAGCAAATGAAATTTAGAGGAAATGAAGTGTTGCTCTGTGGCGGCCGAGTCCCGAAGCCAAAACACAAAACCCCCAAAAATGTTAACTTCATTAAAGTTTCCTCAAAGCAGGAACCTCCAGAAAAAAAGTCCCAGAGCAAGAAAACAAAACACGGGCAGAAGGAGAGGAGGGCCGGGAGCGCGGCGAGGAGCTCCTGATGGATTCAATAAAAAGCAGCGTGTGAGTCAGAGAAACGGAAAACATGAGTTCATCCTGAATGAATCCGCTCAGACGGAGAAACACAACAAGCAGCGCTTCTCTTTGTCCGGCTTTACTGAGGTCAGGATGCTGCAGACCTTCAGTCCTACGGGGGCCTGCAAGGGTCAATGTGACTCTGAGTTTGATTTCAGTCAGCCGGAGGTGTCACATCCTTCATCCAGCCTGTGAAACATAAATATAAAATCAGTGAAGGAGTCAGTGTGGAGCTGATCTGGGGTCAGAGACGCTGGGATCACTCAGACTGTTGGAATTAGAAACTGTTTAATGATTTGCTTCTCCGGTCAGAGTCGGCGCTGACTCGCCGGCGGGCAACAACAACAACTATTAATAATAATAATATTACAATAACAGTGACATTTAACGACGTGGAGGCGTGGAGGGTGGAGCGTGGACCTCCTGGCGTCTGCAGCTCAAACGGTTTCTGTCAGACGCTCAAGAAAGTTCACCAGCGTGTCCCGGGACGAGTCCAGGCGTGAAGTCCTGTGTTTGGACTCGCTGACAGACGTGACTCGTTCACAACACGCGGCTACAAACTGGTTTTTAGTGTGTTTGTGAATATGCAGCACCACGTCAGGGTCTAAGCAGTTCTTAGTGTCCTGAATGTAGATTTAATTTGTCCCGTCAGATGTGAGAGACTCTTCAGCCCATCTAGAACAATCGTGGGGTCAAAGGTCAAACACAGTAAGGAAACGGTTTGTTGGACTTCAGTTCTTCGGTACTTTTACTGTCCGACTGTGTAAACCTGGATAATAAACAGAAACCAGCTTCAGGTTTTCATTTCCAACTGATATATTTTTAAGTTTTACAGTTTTTAAATGTTTACTTTCAGATTATTGATCCGATTCTCCGGCCGTCCGAACGCCACCATCATTACCTCAGTGTCACCTCTTCATCGCTTGTTAATTAGCTGACAGAAACACGTCACGTCTGATTGATTGAGCAGCTCATTGACTTGTTAACCCCCCCCCCCCCAGTCTGGCAGGTTTATACAGTGTGACGCCCGTTGGCCCGTCTCTCTGCGCTGCTGGAGGAGAAAATGGCGGACGGTTTTGTTCAGAGGGAAGAACAGAATTGCACAGCTGCAGCCGCCATTTTGTTCTGCCTCTTAACTCCAAGGTCAGACCCCCCAAAACCTTTACCCAGGCCGCCCTGAGGAGCAGCCGAGCGTCCTCTCAGACGGACGGAGACGAGACACAACCACTGAAATTAATTTCCTAAAATTGAAAAATACAAACTCAGGAAGCAGCTCGATTATCAATCAACGTTCTGATCAATATTTCTGACACAAAGTTCATTTTGAGAATTAAAAGTTGCTGAATCCCAGGAAGTTAAACAGCGATTTATTTTATATTAAAGACTGACAGTTATCCGTCATTCAGTCTTTTAGTTTCTAAGACTCTTAAAATCGGCCTTTTTCCTTAGAGGTTTGGTTCAGAGCCGTTCGTTTACACGCGGATCAATAAATTAAGTTCAGGTTTAAACGGTGGAGCTCTGTGGATTCAGTCTCTTTAAAACCGCAGAGTCAGACCAAACTGATGATGATGATGATGAAGATGAAGATGTTCAGTACTCAGAGACATTAAACTCATCAGATGTTCAGAACAGATGACTGTGACTGCAGAGGCGTCCATGTTGGATGTTGTTCTCTGTCAGGTCAGAAAAGTTGTCAGAAACATCTGCGAGTAACTTTGTTTCACTGTAAACGCGTCGTATCAGGTCAATGACTCTTTTGCTTTTACAAAGAAATGTGTTTATTTGAAAGGAGGACGGTGGTGAAATTAAATTATCAGTCTTGATAAATTTGTTTATTTGAGTAAATTAGAAATTTAACAACAGAATTTAACAGATAATTAAATTAAAAATAGATAAATAGATATCATTTTAAAGCGTTCGTTTTCCCCACGAGTTTCACTAAATTTTCTTTTCCTCATTTAAATTGAATCAAATGTCCCAAGAATGTGACCGTGTGACAGCCTGATGTGACAACGTAGCATGACGTGTGAAAGCATGATGACGTGTGACAACGTGACGTGACGGCCTGATGTGACGATATGACAGCATGACGACGTGACGATGTAGCACGGCGTAACAGCTTGATGTGACAAAGTGAAGACGTGACATTGTGGTGTGACAACGTAGCACGACGTGACAGCGTGATGACGTGACAACGTGACGAAGTGACGGCCTGATGTGACGATGTAGCACGGCGTAACAGCTTGATGTGACAAAGTGAAGACGTGACATTGTGGTGTGACAACGTAGCACGACGTGACAGCGTGATGACGTGACAACGTGACATTCCAACCTAGCGTGGCGATGTTGCATGACAGCCTGATGTGCCGACGTAGCACGACGTGACGACGTGACAGTGTGACGTCGTCACGTCGTCACGTCGTCACGCTGTCACGTCGCGTGACGTCGTGACAGCCTGATGTGACAGCGTGACAATGTGATGACGTGACAGCATGACAACATGACAACCTGATGTGACAACCTGATGTGACGATGTGACAGCGTGACAGCGTGATGACGTGACAGCGTGATGGCGTGACAGCGTGATGACGTGACAGCGTGATGACGTGACAGCGTGATGACGTGACAGCGTGACGAGATGACAGCCTGATGTGACAACGTAGTACGACGGTGATGACGTGACGGCCTGATGTGACAGCATGATGACGTGACAGCGTGACGACGTGACAGCGTGACGACGTGACAGCGTGACGACGTGACAGCGTGACAGCTTGATGTGACAACGTAGCACGACGTGATGACGTGACGGCCTGATGTGACAGCGTGACGACGTGACAGTGTGACGACGTGACGACGTGACGACGTGACAACGTGACAGCTTGATGTGACAACGTTGCACGACGTGATGACGTGACGGCCTGATGTGACAGCATGACGACGTGACAGTGTGACGACGTGACAACCTGATGTGACAACGTAGCGTGACGGTGTGACGTGACAACCTGATGTGACAGCATGATGACGTGACGACGTGACGACGTGACGACGTGACGACGTGACAGCGTGACGACTTGACAGCTTGACGTGACAGCGTGATGTGACAACGTAGCACGATGTGACAGCATGATGACGTGACGACGTGACGACGTGACAACCTGATGTGACAACGTAGCGTGACGGTGTGACGTGACAACCTGATGTGACAGCATGATGACGTGACGACGTGACGACGTGACAGCGTGACGACTTGACAGCGTGATGTGACAACGTAGCACGATGTGACAGCGTGATGACGTGACAGCTTGATGTGACAGACGTAGACGATGTGACGGCGTGACGATGTGACAACGCGTGACAGCCTGATGTGACAACGATAACCTGACGTGACAGCGTGATGGCGTGACAGCGTGGCGACGTGACAACCTGATGTGACGATGTAGCACGGCGTAACAGCTTGATGTGACAAAGTGAAGACGTGACATTGTGGTGTGACAGCTGCGATGACGCAGTGACAACGCGGACGCTCCAACCTAGCGTGGCGATGTTGCATGACAGCCTGATGTGTCGATCGCAGCACGCACGCGACAGCTGCGATGACGCGACAGCTTGATCGGCAGATCGAAGCTGAAGGTGACGATGTGACGCCGCGACAGCTGGACGATGTGACAGCTGGACGGCGACAGCCTGATGTGACAACGAAGTACCCATCGCGATGACGCGGACGGCCTGATGTGACGATGTGACAGCATGACGACGCGGACGCGACGCATGTAGCACGCTGCAACAGCTTGATGTGACAAAGTGAAGACGCGACATTGGCGGTGTGACAACGCGACGCTCCAACCTAGCTGCATGCATGTTGCATGACAGCCTGATGTGCCGACGTAGCAACGACGTAGCACGCATCGCGACAGCTGACGACGCGACAGCGTGGACGACGCGACAGTGTGATGACGCGACAGCTGACGACGCGACAGTGTGATGTCGCGACAGCGTGACAGCCTGATGTGACAACGTGAGCACCGACGCGACAGCTGCGAAGACGCGACAGCTGCGGACGGCGACAGCGTGATGACGCAACAACGCGGACGACGCGGACGATGTGACAGCTTGGCGTGACAGCCTGATGTGACAACGTAAGCACGACGCGACAGCTGCGATGACGTAACAACGCGGACGGCGACAGCGCGATGACGCGATAATGTAGCTAATGCGATGTGACGACGCGACAGCTGCGACGGCGACAGCTGACGAGGTCACAGCTGATGACGCAACAACGCGACAGCGCTGACGATGTGACAGCTTGGCGTGACAGCCTGATGTGACAACGAAGCACCGACGCGATAGCCGCGATGACGTAACAACGCGACGGGCGACAGCTGATGACGTGATAATGTAGCTACGTGATGTGACGACGTGACAGCGTGATGAAGTGACAGCCTGATGTGACAACGTAGTGTGACGGTGTAACGTGACAGCTTGATGTGACAACGTTGCACGACGTGATGACGTGACGGCCTGATGTGACAGCATGACGACGTGACAGTGTGACGACGTGACAACCTGATGTGACAACGAGATGCGACGGTGTGACGCGACAACCTGATGTGACAGCATGATGACGCGACGACGCGGATCGATCGCGGACGCACGCGGACAGCTGGATCGTACTTTGACAGCTTGACGCGACAGCTGATGTGACAACGAGCACGATGTGACAGCATGATGACGCGACGACGCGATCGACGCGGACAACCTGATGTGACAACGTGAGCGCGACGGGCGTGACGCGGACAACCTGATGTGACAGCATGATGACGCGGACGACGCGGACGACGCGGACAGCGCTGACGACTTGACAGCGTGATGTGACAACGTAAGCACGATGTGACAGCTGCGATGACGCGACAGCTTGACGCGACAGCTGATGTGACAACGTAGCAACGATGTGACAGCTGGACAATGTGATGACGCGACAGCATGACGCATTATGACAACCTGATGTGACAACGAAGCTGACGGGTGTGACGGACAACCTGATGTGACGCATGTAGCACGGCGCAACAGCTTGATGTGACAAAGTGAAGACGCGGACATTGTGGTGTGACAGCCGCGATGACGCAGTGACAACGCGGACGTTCCAACCTAGCGTGGCGATGTTGCATGACAGCCTGATGTGCCGACGTAGCACGACGTGACAGCGTGATGACGTGGACAGCTTGACGTGCAGACGTAGCGTGAAGGTGTGACGATGTGACGCCGTGACAGCGTGACGATGTGACAGCTTGGCGTGACAGCCTGATGTGACAACGTAGCACGACGTGATGACGTGACGGCCTGATGTGACGATGTGACAGCATGACGACGTGACGTGACGATGTAGCACGGCGTAACAGCTTGATGTGACAAAGTGAAGACGTGACATTGTGGTGTGACAGCGTGATGACGTGTGACAACGTGACGTTCCAACCTAGCGTGGCGATGTTGCATGACAGCCTGATGTGCCGACGTGAGCACGCACGCGACAGCTTGATGACGCGGACAGCTTGACGCAGACGAAGCTGAAGGTGTGACGATGTGACGCCGCGACAGCGCGGACGATGTGACAGCTTACGTGACAGCCTGATGTGACAACGTAAGCACGCATCGCGATGACGCGGACGGCCTGATGTGACGATGTGACAGCATGACGACGTGACGTGACGATGTAGCACGGCGTAACAGCTTGATGTGACAAAGTGAAGACGTGACATTGTGGTGTGACAACGCGGACGCTCCAACCTAGCGCATGCGATGTTGCATGACAGCCTGATGTGCCGACGAAAGCACGACGTAGCACGCATCGCAAGCACGACGCGACAGCTGGACGACGCGGACAGCTGGACGACGCGACAGTGTGATGACGCGACAGCGCGACGACGCGACAGTGTGATGTCGGACAGCTGACAGCCTGATGTGACAACGTAGCACCGACGCGACAGCGGAAGACGGACAGCGCGACGGCGACAGCTGGATGACGCAACAACGCGACGACGCGGACGATGTGACAGCTTGGCGCGACAGCCTGATGTGACAACGAAAGCACCGATCGCGACAGCTGCTGATGACGCAACAACGCGGACGGGCGACAGCGCGATGACGCGATAATGTAGCTAATGCGATGTGACGACGCGACAGCTGCGGACGGCGACAGCGTGACGATGTGACAGCTTGGCGTGACAGCCTGATGTGACAACGTAGCACGACGTGACAGCGTGATGACGTAACAACGTGACGAAGTGACAGCGTGATGACGTGATAATGTAGCTACGTGATGTGACGACGTGACAGCGTGATGAAGTGACAGCCTGATGTGACAACGTAGTGTGACGGTGTAACGTGACAGCTTGATGTGACAACGTAGCACGACGTGATGACGTGATCGGCCTGATGTGACAGCTGCGATCGATCGCGACAGCTGGACGACGCGACAGCTTGACGGCGACAGCGTGATGACGCATCAACGCGGACAGCTGGACGACGCGACAGCTTGACGCGACAGCATGATGTGACAACGCGGACAATGTGATGACGCTGACAGCATGACTATTACGACAACCTGATGTGACAACCTGATGTGACGATGTGACAGCGCTGACAGCTGCGGATGACGCGACAGCTGCGATGATCGACGGACAGCGTGATGACGCGACAGCTGATGACGCGGACAGCTGACGAGATGACAGCCTGATGTGACAACGTAAGCACGCATCGCGATGACGCGACGGCCTGATGTGACAGCATGATGATCGCGACAGCGTGACGACGCGGACAGCGCTGGACGACGCGGACAGCTGCGGACGACGCGACAGCTGCGACAGCTTGATGTGACAACGTGAGCATCGACGCGGATGACGCGACGGCCTGATGTGACAGCTGTGACGACGCGATTGACAGCCGCGATCGACGCGACAACGTGACAGCTTGATGTGACAACGCTGAACGACGTCGATGACGCGACGGCCTGATGTGACAGCATGACGACGCGACAGTGTGACGACGCGGACAACCTGATGTGACAACGTAGCGCGGACGGTGTGACGCGACAACCTGATGTGACAGCATGATGACGCGGACGACGCGGACGACGCGCGACAGCGCTGACGACTTTGACAGCTTGACGCGACAGCTTGATGTGACAACGTAGCACGATGTGACAGCATGATGACGCGACGACGCGGACGACGCGGACAACCTGATGTGACAACGTGACGCGGACGGTGTGACGCGACAACCTGATGTGACAGCATGATGACGCGACGACGCGACGACGCGGACAGCTGCTGACGACTTGACAGCGTGATGTGACAACGTAGCACGATGTGACAGCGTGATGACGTGACAGCTTGACGTGACAGCGTGATGTGACAACGTAGCACGATGTGACAGCGTGACAATGTGATGACGTGACAGCATGACGACATGACAACCTGATGTGACAACGTAGCGTGACGGTGTGACGTGACAACCTGATGTGACGATGTAGCACGGCGTAACAGCTTGATGTGACAAAGTGAAGACGTGACATTGTGGTGTGACAGCGTGATGACGTGTGACAACGTGACGTTCCAACCTAGCGTGGCGATGTTGCATGACAGCCTGATGTGCCGACGTAGCACGACGTGATGACGTGGACGGCCTGATGTGACGATGTGACAGCATGACGACGTGACGTGACGATGTAGCACGGCGTAACAGCTTGATGTGACAAAGTGAAGACGTGACATTGTGGTGTGACAACGTGACGTTCCAACCTAGCGTGGCGATGTTGCATGACAGCCTGATGTGCCGACGTAGCACGACGTAGCACGACGTGACAGCGTGACGACGTGACAGCGTGACGACGTGACAGTGTGATGACGTGACAGCGTGACGACGTGACAGTGTGATGTCGTGACAGCGTGACAGCCTGATGTGACAACGTAGCACGACGTGACAGCGTGAAGACGTGACAGCGTGACGAAGTGACAGCGTGATGACGTAACAACGTGACGACGTGACGATGTGACAGCTTGGCGTGACAGCCTGATGTGACAACGTAGCACGACGTGACAGCGTGATGACGTAACAACGTGACGAAGTGACAGCGTGATGACGTGATAATGTAGCTACGTGATGTGACGACGTGACAGCGTGACGACGTGACAGCGTGATGACGTAACAACGTGACGAAGTGACAGCGTGATGACGTGATAATGTAGCTACGTGATGTGACGACGTGACAGCGTGACGAAGTGACAGCGTGACGAAGTGACAGCGTGATGACGTAACAACGTGACAGCGTGACGATGTGACAGCTTGGCGTGACAGCCTGATGTGACAACGTAGCACGACGTGACAGCGTGATGACGTAACAACGTGACGAAGTGACAGCGTGATGACGTGATAATGTAGCTACGTGATGTGACGACGTGACAGCGTGATGAAGTGACAGCCTGATGTGACAACGCAGCACGATGTGACAGCGTGACAGATGTGATGACATGTGACAGCATGACGACGTGACAACCTGATGTGACAACGCAGCAACAGCGTGATGTGACGTGAAGACGGCCTGATGTGACAGCGTGATGACGCGTGACAGCGCGGACGCGCGCGACCTAGCGTGACGATGCTGCATGACAGCCTGATGTACGCGACGAGCGCGACGACGTGACAGCTGACGACGTGACAGCGTGATGACGTGACAGCGTGATGACGTGACAGCGTGATGAAGTGACAGCCTGATGTGACAACGTAGCACGATGTGACAGCGTGACAATGTGACGACATGACAACCTGATGTGACAACGTGACGTGACGATGTAGCACGGCGTAACAGCTTGATGTGACAAAGTGAAGACGTGACATTGTGGCGTGACAACGTAGCACGACGTGACAGCGTGATGACGTGACAGCTTGACGTGCAGACGTAGCGTGACGGTGTGACGATGTGACAGCTTGGCGTGACAGCCTGATGTGACAACGTAGCACGACGTGACGGCGTGATGGCGTAACGACGTGACGGCATGACAGCCTGATGTGACGATGTAGCACGGCGTAACAGCTTGATGTGACAAAGTGAAGACGTGACATTGTGGTGTGACAACGTAGCACGACGTGACAGCGTGATGACGTGTGACAACGTGACGTTCCAACCTAGCGTGGCGATGTTGCATGACAGCCTGATGTGACGACGTAGCACGCAGCGTGATGACGTGACAGCGTGACGACGTGACAGTGTGATGACGTGACAGCGTGACGACGTGACAGTGTGATGTCGTGACAGCGTGACAGCCTGATGTGACAACGTAGCACGACGTGACAGCGTGAAGACGTGACAGCTTGGCATGACAGCCTGATGTGCCGACGTAGCACGACGTGATGACGTGACAGCGTGACGACGTGACAGTGTGATGACGTGACAGCGTGACGACGTGACAGTGTGATGACGTGACAGCGTGACAGCCTGATGTGACAACGTAGCACGACGTGACAGCGTGAACGACGTGACGTGTAAAGAGTGGTATGATGTGGACTCAGTGGGATGCTGATGTGTCTCCTCGGTCTGGTTCGGTTCCGTCCCCTGACTGAGCGTTCTGGTGCAGGACGCCGTCTGTCAGAGTGAAAACACGTTTGCATGTTGAATCTTCTGTTGATTTCATTTGACGTTAAAGACGTGATGTTGTGACGCTTCTGCGGAGGGACTGACTGACACGCTTGTCTCTGATTGGCTCGTTGGTGAATCTGTCCTCCAAACATTTGTAGTCTTTTAAACCAGATTCATTCTGTCATTTGAACTGAATCTTTCTTGCTGGCTGAAGAAGCCGCGCTGCGTGGACACACGATGTTTCAGACGGATGTGGTTCCTGAGCCATGCCGGCCTCCTGTTCTTTTATTTGTCAGAAGTGCGGACCAATAGCGTGGCAGCGCGGCGTCAGCAGGGAGAGGTTTCTGCCGGAGCCGCTCCTCCAGTTATTTTTACTCTCTCTCCTCCTCGTGTCTCAGCACTTCATCATGCTTTCTGCTCCCCGCTCATGCATTTTAATGTCTGACCCACATTTCATTGGATCTGCACACACACAGACACACAGCAGGGAAACTTTGAAGTCCTGGCTCGAGCTCACTGAGGAGGAGGAGGAGGAGGAGGAGGAGGAGGAGGAGGGAGAAGAGCTGCAACCTTTCACTGTTTTCTGATGAAATTCGCCCTGAAAAGCAGCAGAGAGGGAGAGCAGGTCAGATCAGGAGACGAGCGCTGCTGAATCTCGCCGAAGACTTGAGCTTTGTTTCTGCAGCTTTAAAGGAGCAGCAGCCCTCGTCACTGTAAACATCTCAGGTGCTTAGCTTAGCTTAGCACAAAGACTGGAAGCAGGGGGAAACTGCTAGCCTAGCTCCGTCAAACATCCTCCTTCCATCAACTCCAAGTCTTCCTGTGTCAGTAAATCTTCAGCACACTGCAGAAACAGCTTCTTTTTTACAAGAGCACCGAGCTATAAAACACCCGCCTTTACTTCTGCCCCCCCACCATCTTCATCATCATCTTCATTATCAACCGGCAGAACTGGACCATCACCTGTTTATCAGTCACACCTGAGCAAAAACAGTATGTGTGGTACTTTATGCAGTCAGCACTTTAAACATGTTCATGTTTAACCTCCAGTACGTCATGTGCAGTAAATCACACAGCGCAGGAGCCTTTTAAGGATCCAAGTATTTATCAAACTGCACTGGAGCATTTATTGTTTTAATCTTGGCCGAGTGTGCATGTAAGGACAGAGTTTCACCTGCTTTAGGAGTTGCACGGCGAATCTCGTTGTTATATTGGTGCGATGGCAATAAAGTTTTCTGATTCGCTCCTAACGTGCTGTTCTCGTCCTAAAAAAATAAAAATAAAAATTAGCCAAATTGGCAAAAATCAGCCAGTGAGGCGGCGGACGTTCCGATCTGTCCGGGTTCAGGATCCCGGGGTCAAACATTTCTAGAACATTCCTGAATGAGACCAAGTGATCTGTTAAAACGGACAGTTTTTAAGTGCAGTTCTGCACAGTGAGATAGATTAGATCACTGTCCACTGGGGCTGAACGATTTTGGAAAATAATCTAATTTTTTTTAACCAATATTGCGATTACGATTTAATTTGCGATTAATTTTTAAGCTCTTTACCTTCTGTAATATTCAAAACGGACAAGCAGTAAATCAGTGTATAGTATGATATTAGACAGATTAAACTTACACTGCTCTTTCTTGAGGCTCAGGCCTGTGTTATGATGAATTAGGTAGAATTATTATTATGAGCAATAAGATATATCAAATTATAATAATATGAGAAAGTGAATTTGAGTCAAGTCATGGCATTAAAGAATATGATATAATATCATCAGGTCGGCCTACCTTTTCACCACAGGGTGTTATACAGTAAGCCTCAATACAAAACCCACAGTTCAACCACCAATTAATGAGTCCTGATCTCAGATCAGATCTCCTGAGTCCATCTTTCTATATCCCCAGTAGTAAACTAAAAATACTCAGTTTGAGGTTCAATTCAAAAGTTGGCTAACTAAAATAAAACAGAGTGACGCCTCTCGTGTTTAATAGACAAGCTTAGTAATTCTCCGACAACACCGGAGTCCCCCTCCTCCCCCTCCTCCCCCGCTGCCTCCGATGCTGGTGAACGGCGCACCGGCTGTAACCAGGCTGTAACTCGGGACAGACTGGGCCTCTTTCGGCGTTTAGTTTGAAACGCCAATTTACAGAAAGCATTAACTTCGTCAGACTGCTTTCCGCTTGGGTGTCATGTGACCAGAGTCTAATCGCCGCCTTTGCGATTAGAAAATTGCATTTTATTAAATCGCGATTAAATCGCAAATGCAATTAATCGTTCAGCCCTACTGTCCACAGAGGGAACCTCTTTTCCGTCACCGGGTCAGGTGAGAGCCGGACTCGTAGCGTCCTCATCCATCAGAGGCCTTTTTTTTAAAATCTAAATGAATAATCTGCTCCGAACACACTCTGCACCCGAACGTCTCAGGTGTCTCAGTTTTTAACACGAGGTGTTTCGGTCGCTTCTTCTGCCGTTTGCTGCTTAATTTTATAATCTGTGCGGCTTCTTTAATTCTGCTGCTCGCTGCTTTTCTTCAGCCTCGGCCAACATCTGGACGGAGCTCATCAGGAGAAATAAAAACAGAGCAGGAACGCCGCTGTGGAGCTTTAACGATCACCACTTCTTCACATAGCTGTGCTCTTTATGTTGGCTCGTAATTGTTTAGCTGTTTATTTCCTGTATGTGGGTGAAGTACTGCAGGAGCTCAGGTCCGGGGGCCCCTGAAGTCTTATTCTACATGAGATTTAGAAAGCGGTGTAAGAAGGTTGGAGGTCCTGTGGTGTGTGTTGAGGTGTCTCCTGCATGAAGCCGAAGTCCGGACAGTGAACACCTCACAGCTGAAGGTGACGGACACATGAGTCACCAGATTAAATTAGATTCACATCAGAACATGTTTTTATGTCGATGCCTTCCTGAGGACCTTTTTAAATGTCACTCTGTGTTTTCAAAGAAATCAAAATTAGTACAAACGTGTGTGTTTGTGTGTCAGGATTCTCTGATCAGGTAATAACGTGATCACTGATGTCATTAAATGACCGAACAGCACAGCGACACAAACGCTGCCTCATCAGAAAATACATCAGCTGGGCTGTTTTAGCTTCTGTGGCCAGGACGCCTTTAAAATCATGTTTGGATGCTGCTTCATAATCTGGGGGGGGGGGTCTTCATTTGAAAGTGGACTTGAACCCGTGTTGAAAGCAGAAAGTGTCTCGTCTGCAGAAGGTTCTGAGCCGCTCGGGTCGGGCGGACTGGGTTTGATCGGGTTCACTTCCCACTGATTTTAGTTTAATGCATCTTTGTTCTACATGAAGCCTCTTTAGCTTTCTGTTATTATCGGTCAAAATAATTAGATAATCAGTTCTGGGAAATAAAGACCTGAAAGGACGTTAGCGGGAAACATTTAATTAAAATGTGAGTCAGGAGCATTTTATTACTTTATTTATTTATTCCTCTTGCAGCTCGGACTCACACGGCTCTCCTCACATCCTCAAACTGATTTCAGTTCAGACACAGCTGATTTCCGGTCCGGATTAATTTGTTTCAGGAGGACGAAGCCGCAGGTCCTGAACCAGGTCCTGGTTTCACTGAGGAACAGGTGCCGGCTTGCTGTCGGTCAGAGCTGCTCGTCTGTTTGGTTTTATTGGTGATGAACATTTAGAGGAACAGTGAAGGAGAAATAAGGGAGAGTTCATGAAACTGCGCTGAGATCAGTATGAATGACAGTAATATTTCTTTTACATTATCACTCAAAGTGATTCTGTTTGTTTTATCTGAAATAACTGCACTGATTTTAGATTCATGTTTTAAAATATTTCATCCTTTCTCGCTGGTTCATGGTGAGTTAAGGTCATATGAAGCGGACAGGAAGTGACTCAGATTTAAACGTCGCCGACGCTGTTAAACACACCTCTAATTGAGACACGGATAAATTTGACAGCATGACGTCACATCGTGTCGCTGTGGCAGCTATTACATCATCACGCCGCGTTGTCATGAATCTGCAGTAAAAGTTTTTCCAGGTAGAAAACAGCATAAAATAAAAATACTGCAGTGACGTACAAGAACCTCAGCAGTGAACCTGAGCACCACAGGTACCTGTCAGAGGGCCGCTCAGGTGAACGTGCCTCACCGATCCTTTATCTGACCGCGAAGAACCAGCCGGGTCCTGAAGGAGCAGACGGACTTCTCTCCTGGATCTGGTGCTCTGTGTTGTAGTTCATTAACATCAGCAGCAGCTTCACGATCAGCGTGAGCGAGAAGAAACACGCCGCCCGGAGTTTTCCTATAATATCAGATTACAGATTAGATGGAACTACAAGTTTAAGGTTTCACTGTAAGAGCTGGATGTTGGCTGCAGTAACCGGCCTGCGCTCAGCTGCTGCAGGTAAAGTTTTTACCGTCTAAGTTGTGTTTAGAAAACCGCTGAATGTCCATCCAAAGAGCAGCCCTGAGTGATGATCCTGCGGTCCACACAGGGCCGGGTTCAGGTGGACTCTGGTCTTGGACTCTGTCCTGCAGTGTGACCGACTCAGAAACACCAGCTTTGAGTTAAAGGGCCCGAAACTTTAAATGTTTGCTTTCTATTTTTCTTAAAATGAAACGAATCTTTGTTCTTTATTTGACAATATAACGTAGAAAATTAGCAGAAACAGGACGCTGACTAAACAAAATGTGTCGGCGCCGGACGCCTCGGCCGTTCTGCAGAGGAGGTCGGTGCTGCCGAGCGAGGTAGCTGTGAAAAGAGCTTTTTTAATTGAGAACACGGCGTCGCGCACAGAGCGCCGCTGTTCGCTGCTTGGAAACGGACACTGCTGATGGTAAAACGTAAACCGCGGCGTGCTGCCAGTTTGTTTGTATTTTATACAACGCGAGTGTGAAAGTGACGTGACAGCATAGCGTTACGTCACGTGACAGAGCGGCGTGCAACCCGATACAGGACCACAGGTGGCTGCTGTCGGAGCCTTCGCTCAGTCATCCCAGCCTGTCTCCTGATTGGTCCGTCGGGTCCTAGTCGAGGGGCCCTGAGCTCAGAGCAGATGGTGACCTTTGACCCTGCAGGCAGCTTGAGATTTGAGGAAGGGAAAGAAAAACAAACGCCGCCTGTCCGTCAGACGGTCCCTCCCCTCCTCTCCTCCCGGTTCTGCTGATCAGATATTTGAGTTTCTCTCTCTGAACGTTTGTTTCCTGCAGAAACGTAAGAACACGAGTTTCATGTCGCTGCAAACGATGAATAACGAGCTGTGACTGTAAACGTGCCGCAGACAGGTCGGATCTCTTCCTGCTGCCTCTGAATCTTTGGAGCCGTGTTTTTATTTCCGACGCTGACGGAGAATCAAAGATCTGTTAGAGAATCAAACATAAAGACTCAAAGACGCTCAGACGTGGCGTTCTGCGGCGTTCCGGAGCTGCAGCAGACGGAGGTGGGAAACCACAACGTGTAAATTAGTGCAAAGCTCATTTGAGACAAAACAAACTCGCAGTTGTTTGTTTGTTTGTTTGTTTCTGTGGTTTGTGATTATTGGAGTCTCTCAGTCGGCGCCGGCTGGTTCACGGGTTCGTTGATTAGGAAGCGCTGACATCAGAGCTGGTGATCAAGATTAAGAGTTTCATTTCTCAGATCAGGAAACACAGATTCTTCCTAAAGCACCGTGTTGTGATGTGACGTCATGATGTCACACATCATGTGACAGAAACACTCTGAGTCCAGTTTCAGGCCTGAAGCCTCGACTGTGTCCCTGTTTCGAAAACCGGGCCTTGAGAAAGTGCACAGAGAGAGAGAGGATAAAGTCTCAGGAAAGTCTAGAAAGTCTTTGAAGCTTTGTTTCAAAAGACAAAGAAGAGACGTCTTTATTGGATGATGGAGAACAACCTGAAACCTGAAACAGGAAACGAGCACGCGGCGGTGATCTGTGGGTCAGCGGGAGGAGGCGGCGGGAACAGAGCGCGCCGTTGTGATGGCAACAGCTGTTCAGACAAAACACATCTGGGAGATACGACACCGATCAAACACATGGATTGTTTTCTGTGTAAAGCTGCTCGTCCCCGTGCTCCTCAGATCCTGGTCCTGAACACGTCCCCGGTCTTTAACTTTACATGATCAAATAGAAACCTCACGTCCAAACATGTCAAACATCGTCCCGTCAACGTTTCCGGGTAAACAGGAAACTAAACCTCTCAGTGTGACGGTGTCTCAGATCCCCCGACATCCCGAGTGGATCCTGAGGATCTGGATCTGGGCCTCTCTGGGGTTTTAATGGATCGGTATCGACCCAGAGTGAGACGTCCTCCTGTAATAAAACCATCCGCTGAACTCACGTCAGTGTCAGGATCAAAAATCACAGCTGATCGTCCACATGGTCTGGCACGGGGATGGGGGGCCAAGGATCAGGGTCTGGGGCCTTTCTGTGTGGAGATGTTCTCCCCCGTCTCTGTGCAGGTTCTGTCCGGGTTCTCCCACAGTCCAAAGACCTGCAGGTCAGGCGAACAGCTGTCGGTCTCTGCGTGATGGTCGGGCCACCTGTCCAGGTGAGCCCCGCCCCCTCTCAGGCGTCAGCTGGGATCAGCTCCGGCCCCCGCTGTGTGTGTGTGTGTGTGTGTGTGTGTGTGTGTGTGTGTGTGTGTGTGTGTGTGTGTGTGTGTGTGTGTGTGTGTGTGTGTGTGTGTGTGTGTGTGTGTGTGTGTGTGTGTGTGTGTGTAAACAGGATTAGCAGCTCAGGTGTTCCTCTAACAGGATTAGTGAGTCCTCCGAGGTGTTAATCCGAATTATCGACAGCTGAAAACAAAAGGTGTGTTTGTGGACGGGGCCGAGACACAGAGCGGGTTGATCCAGGGCGGGTGGTGTTTAACCCCACCCCCCACCCCACCTCAGGCTCAATATTAGCAAACACACAGTTTGTCATGTTTTAATCCCTCGCCGTGTCTTCAGGCTCCTGATTGGTCCTCCTGGAGGTGTGAGGAGCCTCGTGGTGAGCTGCAGGTTGCAGGTTCAGGTCCCGGCGGTCCAGCTGTGAAACATCAGGTAGACTATCGGCCTGACCGGCTGCCAACGGGCCCCAGAGTCCCCTGCAGAGCTTCCCCCTGCTCCCTGCCTGCAGGCGTCAGACCTGCTGCCCACTTAGTGGATTTGATATGTTGGACGGGATCCAGCTGCAGCTCCGCTCAGCACCAAGAGGGATGATTTCAAATCTGGAGCTTTGTGTTCAGTTTGAAATGCTTCCTGCAGAGCTGCGATCAGGAAACTAGTGGAAACAGTTCAGTCGGCGTCGTTTGCGTTTGACGGTCAGAGAACAACGTCACGCTCAGATACAGCCGAACAGGAAAAGTCAGTTTTACACGAGGTGAAGAAAAATGTTTTTAATAAACTGGTTTGTGATCAGATCAGCTGATCCGAAGAGACTGGGGTCTGTTTGTGAGGAGGTCCTGTATCCAGTTTCTCTGCAGGTAGGACTCTGCAGAATCAGACAGTTCTGGTTCTCCTCCACATGGGCACCGAGTCTCAGACCTGAAATCTGACCCCAGCAGGGGCCATGTGTTCCGTGTTAAACACCTCCGTCTGTCTGCAGGTCTCTGGGGCCCAACGCCCCCCTTTGATCAGAGAGTACTGAGCTGATCACTTAGTGTCCAATCAAAAATCCCAACAGCGGTGAAGATCTGAGTCTCACCTGAACTCACCGCAGAGTCCTCTGACCCTGACGAGACGTTCAGTGTCACGCTCAGGACGCGTTTTTCTACAATCAATGTTCATTTCTTCTTCTTGCCGCCTCTTCATGAAATGTTGTGAAGTCGCAGTCACACGGCCGCTGCTGAGGAAACGGAGGAATAGATTCACTCAGATTTAGTTTCCTAAAGTGAAGAAAGTTCTGACAGCGTTTCAGTTTTTTTATGGGTCCGTTATTTCCAAATCTTCCCCGCAGGAAGTGGATGAAACATGGTTCTGACTGCAGCGAAGGTCCCGACTGTGTTAATCGCGGAGCGTGAAAATACGTGACTTTTTCTTTCATTCCTGGTTTTTATCACATTTTTTTTCAGGAAGCCAATTAAAAAATGCCCCCCCCCCATCAGTCATCACTTTGGCTCTGGCTTTATTCTTTATTAGGAAACGTTTCCGTATTTACCTGCTTCAAGGTGAAATCTGATCCCTGGTGATCAATAATCATACTGATTTTCTCACTGATCAGTTTCCACGGTAACTCCAGCTTCAGCCGAAGCTTCGTGTCGATATGAAGCGAAGAAAGAACAGATTTGATTTTACTTTCCTGTTACTGATTGTGACATTGATGTGAAGGTGGATTTTAATGAGGAGCGTTTCAAATCTGCCTGGTGACAGCCCAGCGGGCCGGGTGGGTTCATGGGGGTGGGGGGTGCTTCTGATCTGGATGTTTGGCTCTTTTTGAAGCCTCTTCATGTGCCCCCCCCCGATCCCCCCTCCTCCATCCTTCACTGCCCCTGAAGGTTAATTAAAGTCCTCAGAGCTGATCTGAGGCCAGTCTGGATCAGGCCGCCTCCTCCTCCTCCTCCTCCTCCTCCTCCTCCTCCTCCTCCTGTGAAGAAAAAGAGGAGATGTTGTGGTCTGAGCAGCAGTTAGCGTTGGAGCTGTTTGAGTCCTGAACTCACAGTGAGGCAGGTGCTTCATCATGGTGACGTATGATGTGTCCTGGGGTTTGCGACGTGTCCTGGGGTTAGCGACGAGTCCAGGTCTTTGCGACGAGTCCAGGTCTTTGCGACGAGTCCAGGTCTTTGCGACGAGTTCAGGGGTTTGCGACGTGTCCACGGGTTTGCGACGTGTCCTGGGGTTTGCGACGTGTCCACGGGTTTGCGACGTGTCCTGGGGTTTGCGACGAGTTCAGGGGTTTGCGACGTGTCCAGGTCTTTGCGACGAGTTCAGGGGTTTGCGACGTGTCCTGGGGTTTGCGACGTGTCCACGGGTTTGCGACGTGTCCAGGGGTTTGCGACGTGTCCTGGGGTTTGCGACGTGTCCACGGGTTTGCGACGTGTCCTGGGGTTTGCGCCGTATCCTCGGGTTTGCGCCGTGTCCACGGGTTTGCGACGTGTCCTGGGGTTTGCGCCGTGTCCACGGGTTTGCGACGTGTCCTGGGGTTTCGCGACGAGTTCAGGGGTTTCTGCGACGTGTCCAGGTCTTGCTGCGGCGAAGTTCAGGGGTTTCGGCGGCGTGTCCTGGGGTTTGCGATGTGTCCACGGGTTTGCGACGTGTCCTGGGGTTTGCGACGTGTCCACGGGTTTGCGACGTGTCCTGGGGTTTGCGCCGAGTTCAGGGGTTTGCGACGTGTCCAGGTCTCTGCGGCGAGTTCAGGGGTTTCGCGGCGTGTCCTGGGGTTTCGCGCCGTGTCCAGCGGGTTTTGCGGCGATGTCCAGGGGTTTCGCGGCGTGTCCTGGGGTTTCGCGACGCTGTCCACGGGTTTGCGACGTGTCCTGGGGTTTGCGACGTGTCCACGGGTTTGCGCCGTGTCCTGGGGTTTGCGCTGTATCCTCGGGTTTGCGCCGTGTCCACGGGTTTGCGACGTGTCCTGGGGTTTGCGCCGTGTCCACGGGTTTGCGACGTGTCCTGGGGTTTGCGCCGTATCCACGGGTTTGCAACGTGTCCTGGGGTTAGCGACGAGTCCAGGTCTTCGCGACGAGTCCAGGGGTTTGAAAACAGAAAAACAAAGCAGCTGCGTTTTGTTCTGTCGGTGGTCGGTCCCTCTGGCTGGATGAAGCTCTCTGCAGCGCTGCGCAACTTTCTAAATTCTTCCATCGTGCAAAGAAAATACAGCTCAGGTGGAAACAGTGTAGAGAAGCTGAAAAATACCCGAACCTTTTAATCCGTGTATGATTCGTTAATTTACAGCTCGCCCATTTAACTAATAACAGTTCCTGGTTGCTGTGTACCGTTGGATGTACTGACAACTGTTACTGCATTAATTTGAAGTTACACACAAAAGCTGCGCAATCGGACACATTAAATATCAAAATCAATATTTGTTTTTCAAAAAAACAATGTTTTGTTTTTTGTTTTCTGTTTTTCTGATTTGATTTTGAAACAAAATCAGAGAAAGAACCAGACACGGATTCACATGGTGAGCGACGGGATTCGTCCTTTTAATTCCCAGCTTTATTTAACTGTAATTAAAGTTCTAAAAATGGAGCCAAACGGTTTGATCCTCAGAGTTTCAGCGTTTTCTGTCTGGAGATACAGGATGAAACACATGAACCAGCAGCTCTGCAGTTAGAACACGTTTCCACGGGTCTTTATTCAGAGTGCAGCGTGTACCGGCGCTCCCCCGGGAGGTACAAGTACACAAACAGCAGTACGGGTCCTCATGAGGGCCAAAGCATCCGACATGTTCAGCGTGAGTTGTGTCCGCAGGTTAAACCCTGTTCAGGTGGTTCAGATCCACTGAGCTGGTTCTGACCAGATTGATTCTGTTCTGTTCGGTCCCAGCTGGTCCCAGGTTCTGGTTTTAGCTGCACGTTTTTTCTCACAACGCGGTCTTGTGTTCTCCTCTGTGAGCGCACGCCGGAGCAGAAACTCTTTAATGTTGCTGTTATTCATTATGGATGACCTTCCCGCTCAGACGGCTCATGAATCATTGAGAGCCGACCAATCAAAGCTGGAAGCTCACTGCTGGTTCTTGTTCTACACGTCATCAGAGCCGGGACTGGTCCTGGCTCTCCAGGTGTGGCCTCTGTTCTGGGTTTATTTGTTCTGGAGTGTTTAGCAGCCTGTTTGCTGGTGACAAACGTATCAGACTGATCTAGAATCAGATTCGGGCTCGTCATGCTGCAGCCAGTGACCCGTGTGGAGGAAGTTCTGAACGCTTCCTGATGAAGGTTTTAACCCTTGAAGAATGAAAACTTCTTTTGCCCTCTTTTTTCTCAGGTGTTTGACTCAAAAACACCTTTAAATCACATGAACTGTGGTGCAGGATTCTGTCCGGATCACCTGGTCCGCTATCAGCCGGCGCTCCAGCTGTTCCTGATCGTTCTCTGCTGGCGGCCGGACGAAAACTCTTTTCATTTCCCAGATTAAGATCCCAGTTTTATGTCTTCATTTTTCTGAATTTACGGTTTAGGCACATTTATCGAACAGAGTGTGAGATCCAATAAGAAAATATCATTAAATAATTTAATCGATATAAATATATGAAGCAAATATGCAAATAGAAGAATTTAAATGTAGTATTAAAATAAATATTCAGTATAGTTCACATTAGATGCACTGTTGCAGTACATTTACTCAACATACTAACATACGGCGTGTCTGACCGAGGCTACACGCTCCTCCTCCTTTACAACGCCTGACTGGACCGAATATCTGACTCCGCCCACACAGCCACAAAGTCTTAGCGAGCTCGCGTCTTTTCAGTTTGTTGCTTGCGCCCCGGCTAAAATTTGGAGATGTGTGCGGGTAGAGAACCGGCGCCTGTAAAAAAAACACCAAAACGCCACAGCGGCGTGTTTTCTGTGTTTGTTGTTTGTGGAACTGATCAAACTTTTTTTTACATACCTTTATTTTACCAGGCAACTTAATTAAGAACAGTTTCTTATTTACAAGAGCAGCCTGGCAGGAGACAAAGGCCTCCTGTGGGAAAAGGTTCTGGGATTAAATAAAAACAACAACAAGGTCCCAACAACCAGCCTTAAAACCAGGCACAAAGACACCTGATGAGAAAATAATTAAAATCCAGATAAAGAAACATGATAACAGACACACACACAGAGCACAAACAGATGCTTTGACTCGTATCTGATTTTGCACATTTAAGCTCTTAAAGGGTCAGAAAGGAGTTTCTTAAACACTGAAAAAGGGACGCTGTGGTTTGGTTCAGCTTTATCTAATCAGGAAGTACAGCACAGTCATTAAAGCAGCTCCAGATATTATTAGAAATCTCAGGAAGTTGAACCTTACAGGGTTTCTAATTAAAGCACGACTTTGTCTTCGATATTCTGTCGTCTGTCAGTCACCAGTCCAGCCTGCAGTCTGTGACCAGACCTGTTGTGTCTGAGCTTCCTCACGTGGTCGTCCTCAATCGGGCGTCTGCTGCGACCTGCAGAGCAGAGACGCTTCATTAGCGCTCCCCCCGGGAGGCGTCTGCGCTTAATTCATCACCAAACCAGCTTCCTGCTCTCGTATCGACCGTTTGATGTGTGATGGATGTTACGTTTCCTCTCAGGTTTATTCAGAGCGCTCTGCGGCCTGTCGAGCGGCGCCGCAGCGAGGCGAGCAGCCTGCTGCTCCTTTACGAGCGTCAGCTTTGGTCTGAATTTAAATCTGACCTACTTTTGCCATCAGAAAGCGTGAATCTGTTTTCTTCTTCTTCGGGGGGGGGGCAGGAAGCTCTGTAAGCGGACTTTTCCCCAGACGGAGGGAAGCACCGGCAGATTTACACCAGGATGAAGCTTTCAGAGCAGAAAGCCTTTTCTTTTCCTGCTCTGAGCGGCTTTGGCTGCGGCGCCGCCCTAAACTGTCAGCCTCTCCTTCTCCTCGTCCTTTTATTCATTCAGAAACCTGACACAAACTAAATCTGCCTTTTCTCTGCCACTTTCTCTTCCACCTGAGCCGGAGCTCCTGCCGGCTCCGGCGGCGGCGTGGCGGCTGCGGCGCTGCAGCTCCAGAGTTAATGGGATTATGCAGATGGCAGCGCTCTTTAAGCGCCCATTTGAAGTGTTTAATGGAGATTATGGAAATGGTCGAGCGGCTCAGACCCTCGCTCGCTCAGTGAAAAGGCGACACAATGACAAGAAAGGAGCAGAGGAGCAGCTGCTGAGTCGGGCCGGCCCGGGGAAGTCGGGGTGACGGGTCGGCCGGGTGATTGACAGCTGGATGACTGGCTCTGAGGCACTGCGGCAGGGCGGGACTCCGAGACACAGAGAACCTCTCTGGAACCAGAACACGAGACTTTTCACCGCTGTTCACTTTGTCTTCCTGCTGATCGTCCAATCATCGGGCTCCAAACTCCAGTGATCCAAACATCACACTGAAAACTGGTTTCCGATCTGCAGCTTCCCTTCATTCATTCATTTATTTATTTGTTCACGTCTGAAAACTTCCTGAATGAATTCACTTTCAGATTCTCTGTAAGTTGAGATTCAACGACGCCGCCTTTTCCCGAAGTCAACAAACATTGAGAATTCACTTCCCCTCTCATTCTGACTGGCTTCTTCTCCAATAGCAGCTGAGGCCTCATGGGAATTGTAGTATTTAGAGACAGAAATAATTCAGAGTGGTGGTGAAAACGTGAACCTGCCTCCGTGAGTTCAGACAGAAAACGGCACAGCAGTAAAGAAACACAAGCGTCTGCGATCTGAAACAGGAAGTCACAGGTTCATGAGATTGAAGGTTTCAACTTGTTTCAAAAGTTTCAATGGCGGCAAAAAAAATTTTATCTGTTGTTGTGACGATCGGGACGTAAACAGCTGAAATACAGCGTTGATGTTAAAGAGTCACCTGACAGCATGCATGCACGTGACTGGCTAACGTGGTGTCTTCCAGGACGACGTCACGTTTCAGGTAGACAGGTTCCACACTGATGTTTCTACATCAGGGAGAACAGGTGAGCTACCTGCTGAAGCAGCTGATGTGTGTTGGTCAGCAGCTAGTCAAAGATTTGGATTTTGCTAGGACATTGGATTTTGTCAGGACGTTGGATTAGTAAGGACGTTAGATTTTGTCAGGACGAGAGTTTGTCAGGACGTTGGATTAGTAAGAACGTTAGATTTTGTCAGGACGATAGATTGTCAGGACGTTGGATTAGTAAGAACGTTAGATTTTGTCAGGACGAGAGTTTGTCAGGACGTTGGATTAGTAAGAACGTTAGATTTTGTCAGGACGATAGATTGTCAGGACGTTGGATTAGTAAGAACGTTAGATTTTGTCAGGACGATAGATTGTCAGGACGTTGGATTAGTAAGAACGTTAGATTTTGTCAGGACGATAGATTGTCAGGACGTTGGATTAGTAAGAACGTTAGATTTTGTCAGGACGAGAGTTTGTCAGGACGTTGGATTAGTAAGAACGTTAGATTTTGTCAGGACGATAGATTGTCAGGACGTTGGATTAGTAAGAACGTTAGATTTTGTCAGGGCGAGAGTTTGTCAGGGCGTTGGATTAGTAAGAGCGTTAGATTTTGTCAGGACGATTAGATTGTCAGGGCGTTGGATTAGTAAGAACGTTAGATTTTGTCAGGGCGATAGATTGTCAGGACGTTGGATTAGTAAGAACGTTAGATTTTGTCAGGACGCGAGAGTTTGTCAGGGCGTTGGATTAGTAAGAACGTTAGATTTTGTCAGGACGATAGATTGTCAGGGCGTTGGATTAGTAAGAACGTTAGATTTTGTCAGGACGTTAGATTTTGTCAGGACGTTAGATTAGTCAGGACGTTAGATTTTGTCAGGACGTTAGATTTTGTCAGGACGTTGGATTAGTAAGAACGTTAGATTTTGTCAGGACGCATAGATTTGTCAGGACGTTGGATTAGTAAGGACGTTAGATTTTGTCAGGACGTTAGAGTTTGTCAGGACGTTGGATTAGTAAGAACGTTAGATTTTGTCAGGACGATAGATTGTCAGGACGTTGGATTAGTAAGAACGTTAGATTTTGTCAGGACGATAGATTGTCAGGACGTTGGATTAGTAAGGACGTTAGATTTTGTCAGGACGAGAGTTTGTCAGGACGTTGGATTAGTAAGAACGTTAGATTTTGTCAGGACGAGAGTTTGTCAGGACGTTGGATTAGTAAGGACGTTAGATTTTGTCAGGACGAGAGTTTGTCAGGACGTTGGATTAGTAAGAACGTTAGATTTTGTCAGGGCGATTATAGGATTTGTCAGGACGTTGGATTAGTAAGAACGCATTGGATTTTGTCAGGACGATAGATTTTGTCAGGACGTTGGATTAATAAGGATGTTAGACTTTGTCAGGACGTTGGATTTTGTTAGGACATTAGATTTGTCAGGACCTTACATTTTGTCAGCACATTGGATTTTGTCAGGACGATGGATTTTGTCAGGGACAGTCTGCAACGCCACACGGACACAAACTCCACGTGGACCTGAGTATGTCGGATCTGAGGATACAGAAACTGTCCTGGTTTAATCTCTGCTCACTCCATCTTTTTTTAAATGTAGTTCTGAACACATGGTTTGTTTGAAAGTCTTTCTAAACCCAAACGTCCTCTAAAACCTGACAGAACCAGCAGAGTTGCAGTTTGTTCTCATGCTGCTTGTCTTCCTGCAGGAACTCTGGAGGACTCCCTTCAGTTCTGGATCTTTTCCTCTTTCTGGTTGCCTTCTTGTTAGCTCTGTTCTGATTGGACAGCAGTGCTTCTGATTATACACTTATTTTTTCCTCTGTTGACTCATTCATAAAAAATGCAGCGTTTTCATAATAAAAGCCTCATAATGCTGTCGAGCGGCGAGGATAAACATGGCGGCAGAAGAAAAGAAGAACGCCGTCAGTGTTTCATGCTCTGATTACTGTGGCGTCTTGGCGAGGTTCACATGACGGAGGCTGACACACACACACAGTCTGTAGGTGTTTAAAGCAGCAGGCTGCTGATCTTTCAGGATTTAATCCCAGTTTTCTTCAGCTTCCTCAGATTAACTTCCTTCCTGCGGCTCAGCTTGTTGGTCTCACTCAGTTTCAGGTTAAATTAAATGTATGTCGACGGCGGTCTGGCAGCGATCTGCTCGTTGTCCACCAGGTGAAACACGAAACTGTTTCCTGATGCAGCTCACAGGGCTGGATCAAGGACCAGACGTGAGCCGCCACAGTCCGGGTTTAGGGACCGTGTCGTCAGTCATTCGCGCGGTGAGGTGAGGTGAGCGACAGAGCTAGCAGCGAGCTACTCTGTTAGCGTATATATATACTGGCATCCGACCACCGCCGGCGGTTTTCTAACGGAGCTCGCTGGCGCTAGTTTTTAGTCACACGGAGCTGCTTCATCAGCTGATGTTTGTCCTCCAGTTCAGCAGGCTGTCCTCTTCAGAAAAACGGCAGCTCGGCTCAAACCTGGACTTTCCTGCAGGAGAACGCGTTCGATTCCCATGTGAAACCAAATAAATGCTGATTTATTTTGAACTTAAATAGCGTTACTGGCTTTAATCACGTGACATTGTTCCACAGTGTTTTGCTAAACCTCACTAAACTGTGACCGTCTCACTATCTTAACCTCGTGTTTAATGTCATGTGACTTATTTAGGGTTCAGTCACCTGTCTCCGGACGCTCACACGTGTCGTTTTGGGAGGCAGCTATGAACGGCTTATTTTGGCGTTTAGGTTTGAGGACAGTTTATAGTTTCTGTAGAAAATGTAAAGTCACTTTTTCTGAAGTAATTTAATGTGTTTTCAATTTTAGTTTCAGAACACTTAATTTGTCCCTGAAGGCCAAACGCGAGGCCCATAGATTAGACCCGCAGATTAGACCGTAGATTAAACCATAGATTAGACCCACAGATTAGACCATAGATTAGACCCGCAGATTAGACCGTAGAGATTAGATTGTAGATTAGACCATAAATTAAACCCCATAGATTAAACCCGCAGGTTAGACCATAGATTAGAACTCTAGATTAGACTGTAGATTAGACTCGTAGATTAGACCCGCAGATTAGACTCGTAGATTAGATTGTAGATTAGACCGTAAATTAAACCCCATAGATTAAACCCGCAGGTTAGACCATAGATTAGACCTCTAGATTAGACTGTAGATTAGACCCACAGATTAGACCAGCAGATTAGATCCGTAGATTAGACTGTAGATTAGACCAGCAGATTAGACCTCTAGATTAGACTGTAGATTAGACCTCTAGATTAGACTGTAGATTAGACCTGCAGATTAGACTGTAGATTAGACCTGCAGATTAGAACATAGATTAGACTGTAGATTAGACCAGCAGATTAGACCGCAGATTAGACCTCTAGATTAGACTGTAGATTAGACCTCTAGATTAGACTGTAGATTAGACCTCTAGATTAGACTGTAGATTAGACCTGCAGATTAGAACATAGATTAGACTGCAGATTAGACCAGCAGATTAGAACGACTGTAGATTAGACCGTAGATTAGACCAGCAGATTAGACCGTAGATTAGACCAGCAGATTAGATCCGTAGATTAGACCGTAGATCAGACCCGCAGATTAGATTGTAGATTAGGACCATAGATTAGAGCCAAAGATTAGTACAAGTGAAAGGAAGTAACATTATCGTTTTGCTAACGTTGTTCTGATGAGCTGGAAAAAAGAGAGGAGACACTGTGGGAAAGGATGCAAGAAAGTAAGGGGAAGGAAAGGAAACAGGATGAGACGTGTTTGGCCGCCCGGTTACTGTGATCCCTGCTCTCTGATTGGCTCACAGTGTGGGAGCTCTGGGATTGGCTGATGGTCTGCAGGCTGTCTGGCAGCAGCCAGTAATAATTGATGGAGTGTGTGTGTGTTTTCCATAAATAAAAACCTTCTGCAGGGTTCGTCACACTTCTTTCCCTTCCTCCATATTGTCCTCCTTTTCTTTGTTTCCTCTCCACCCTCCTCCTTGCTTCCTTTGCTTCTTACTCTCTCCCTTGTGTCCTTGTTTCCTTTCCTCCTCTTCCCTTCTCTCTCCAGCAGAAACTCTCTCAGAATATCTGCATCCATCTCGACGTACCTGAAGACAAGTTTGTGACAGGAAGGCTTTAAATTAAAGCCGGCAGGTGTCCTGGAAAACGTGTGGCGTGTTCGTGATGATCCTTGTTGTTGACTTGTAGTTACCAGTAAAGACGCTGCAGGACCTAATAAATAATCCCCGCTAACTCACCTGACTCTGACTCGTACTTTCAGGTGTTTAAAGTTCTAATTTACGACTTTAATCTTGGAGCATTTTGCCGCCCTGTGGGACGTGTCTACTTCCTGGACAGACAGGTGTTCATGAGGAAAGCAGCTGTCCTCCCTCCCTCCGTCCCTTCCTTCCTTCCTTCGTCCCCTCGCAGACTCTAACCTTCACCTCGAACCAGCTCAGGGCCCCTTGGAGGATGTTGTCACGGCAACGTCCTCCCCGGCTGCCGTGGCGATGAGATGTGGATGGACCAGGAAAGGAGGCGACGACAGTTCAGGGCTCCTTCCTGCATCTCTCTCTCTCTCTCTCTGCTCTTCTTCCCTCTCGGGGCCTGTCTACCTGCTCAGAGCCCTGAGGCATGCTGGGAGCTGTAGTTCTCTCTCAGCAGTGTAATGACCTGGTGTGCAGGCTCATTACCTCCTGTTAAACTGCAGGGCGCCGAGTCAGCGGCGATCACGGCGACGTGACAGCGGGGGCCGAACACTCAGCTGTTTCTCTGAGGAGCTGCAGCGAACCGTTACTGACTTTGTCCATTAACCTGTCTCTTATTTTCTTGATTGATCGATTAGTTGTTTGGTTTCTACAAACTGCAGCTCATCTGATTTAAGTTCACCTTGTAAAATATCGATCAGCGTTTCCCAAATATTTTCAGTTGGTTCTGCCGCCTTGTCGTCCTTTATGTCCCCGTGCTGGGGGGCCATGACGTCTCCTGCTGTCTGTCCTCCTCTAACGAAGCCTGAAGCTGCTGGTTCTCCCGCAGCTTCCTGTTTCAGCCGGGGTTTCAACCCGCGACCTTCTTGCCGTGAGGCTGCCGTGCTGTCTGCTGGACCACCGGGGTCGTTCTAACAATGGAAAACACTTGGCACATACACGACTCTTCTTTGTCTTTAAGCTGCATTGGCTGCAGATGTTTTATTACAGAATGAAACAGAAGCATCTTTGCTGCAGTTTGTCATTCGGCTGCATTATTCTCTCCAGATAAATTTAACCTCCAGTGATGGATGGATGGTTTATTTCGGTTCACAAAATACAGAACAATTTGTGTGAATCTGCACTTTACAAGATTCTCATGTACTTACACCAACCCATTCACACAAAATGACTCGCAACATTTGCAACAGAACAAGGAACAGGCCTTTATTTGCCTGTCCTAAACTCTAAAATGCAAAATAGCAGCAATACGAAGAAACACAAGAAGCAAAAAAAAACAAAATTCAATAAATTTGAATGTAAATTTAATCCTTAATTATTGTATTTTTTAACTTCACTGTTTCAACTCCTCAGTAAGTCCATGCTACAGTTTATCTCCCCAAACTGAAACACATCTGTATTTTATTTTAGTTCTCACTTTACATATTTCAAATATACACAGTCCTCTTATGCTTTCCTTTTCTTAATTAAAAAAAATTTGAATACAAACAGGAGGACTTTTATTTTTAACTCGAAAAAGTACTTCCAATATTTGTAAGTACACAAAGTCTACAAACTTCAGAAAGCTGCTTTATTTATTTTATTTAAATAATTTATTTATATATAAGTGAACAGTAAAATCTATGCAAACATTTTTCATTCAATAAATCTGGTTTTGTAAATAACAGCTACAGATTTAGATAATTTACATTTGATATGTTCTCTGTGTGGCTTCCAACAAAGTTTCTGATCTATAATCAATCCCAAAAAAATTGGTTTCAAATACTCTTTTTTTTTTTTTCCTTTTTTTTAATTTCCACACATTTAAATTCAGTTTAATTTCACAGTTGGTCCGAACGGTGATGCTGTTGGATCAGAGCTGCTGTCAGTTAGGATGTCAGATATCGACCCGATTAATGTGCCTGTTAATTCAAATCAATAAGCTTTACTGGTTTGAATGTTTAAGGTAAACGAAAATAATTTATTAATAATTTTACTCTCTGCGTCAGTCTGTTTCTGCTGGTTCTCAGTTGGTGGCGTCAGGAGATATTTGTGAAGTGCGTTTGTGGTAAAGTTTATATTTAGCACCCGAGGAGAGAAAGCGTCGCTCCGTCTCGTCCCGTCACTGGATTTATTATCTGCTGGTGAGCCCAAATTTACGAAAACAAAAAAGAACCAGAGCCGACGGCTCCACGTCACAGTAAATGCAGATGTGGTAGCTGGTCTGAGTTCAGCCGTACCAGCCTGAACCGCCTGAAGCTGACCCACGTAGATCCGATTCTGACCCCGAACCTGGCCGGAGCCGGCTCACCTGTGGTCCTCTCAGCTGACACCCGGGACAGCAGGACTTCAGGTGTGGCTCTGCTGCCAAGAGGACGGTGAGTTATTTCAGGTGATGAACATCTCTACATGCTGAAAGCTTCCTGAGATCAAACGGGAGTCTAAAGAGGGGCGTTAATGACCCTGAGTATCTGTGGGGCCGATCCCGGTTCTGATGGACCCTGTTTCTGAGCAGCAGGAGTGACTCTCGGCTCCAAACGTCTCTCTGCTGCTCGTTTTAGCATTTTTCATGAATACCAAAGGAGCTCCTGTGATCACATGAATATCAGACGAGCACGCAGCTTCTGTCCTCTTCCTCTTCCTCTCTCAGCTGATTACTGCAGCAGGAGGCGCACTGGCAGCCGCTGCCTTTACCCATGATGCCCCAGGGGAGGCGTTTACCGTCCCAGGAGCAGCTTTAAACGGACGCTGCTGATCTCTGTTCAGTAAATCTGCCCTCGGTAATGACGACTGTTTTCACTCTTTGCTCAGAGCTCCAGCGCGGCGTCCAGCGCTAACTTTACTGAGGCCGGGCGGAGCGTTTCAGGGCGGCCGCGTTCCTCCGGCGTGTTCAGCTTCTTCTCTGGTGGATTAAAAGTCTGCATTTCATTTAGTTCCCCCACGATCCCGCTGACGTCAGCTTCTCCTGACAGTTTTATTAAAATGCGTCTGACCCTGTTTCCTTCACGCAGCCTTCCTCCATCTGAGGTAGAAGAGTCCTGTCAGACTCGCCAAACCGCCCGTTCCCCGCCGCCCCGCTCTGCCGGACCCCCGGGCCCCTCACAGTCTCGGATTACGGTGCTCTGCGGGGACGGGCTGCAGAAGCGAACGCGTCCTGGGGTTTGTGGCGTCCTGTGGCGAGGAGAGAATAGATTTGTTCTGAGGCCGCAGTCTGCTGGAGGTTTGCTGCTTCGGGCCGACGGGCCGTGATGTCAGAGGCCGTAAACCTTTATGTCGTGTTGTTAAAGGAAGAACAGAATGTTTGTTTAGGAGAAGGAAAGAAAAGATTCAGTTTTCTGTCTCTGTGTTTAAACGTCGCTCGTTTTCATTCAGGTCTTTAAGAACAAACGGCTGAAACTTTCTAATCCAGCAGCTCAGACCTGCAGCTCCCATCATGCCTCACCTCAGGACGGCGTGGGCGGAGTCATGTTGTCAGGTCAGAGAAAATCACTTCAGTCTTCAATGAATACATAAACAGGCCCCCCGTCTGCTCGCACGCTCTCTGTCCTCCCATGATGCCTTG
Source organism: Lepomis macrochirus (assembly GCA_024633595.2). Classification (NCBI taxonomy): domain Eukaryota; kingdom Metazoa; phylum Chordata; class Actinopteri; order Centrarchiformes; family Centrarchidae; genus Lepomis; species Lepomis macrochirus. Next base: position 35,185,003 of record JALXJV020000010.1, on the reverse strand, counting down.
CAGTGCTGTATTCACTGTGTTTAAATCTGAGCGGCGCCCGCGGAGCCCATTTTCCCTCCGGAGCCGACCCCATACGGCATCCTTCTGCCCCCCCTGCTGCATGCTGGGAGCACGCCTTTATGTTGTCATTCATCGGCTGTCCTCGTCCTCTGCACAAGGGGAAACCTTCATCCTGCTCATCCTCGCTGCAGATTCACAACTCTGTTCCTTCGACCTCGAGTTTCTCTTTAACAGCGTCCACAGCAGAAGGTTCTTCTGTCATGTGCTTATTTTAACACAAACCGTGCAGGTCTGTCACCTAAACAGGACCCGTCTGTGGCATTTCACGCCTTAACGTCACGTGACTTAAGGTCCGATTCGCCCGTCGCCGTCCCGGTGCTGAAACCTCAGCAGCACGTCCGGTGAAAAGAGTCCGCTCATCACTCGGATCTGCGACCTTCACGAGACTGAAAACAGCTCGGAGCTGCAGAGAAGCCGATTGGTTTACAGACACAAACGGCTTCATTAGCGTTTGCTTCCTGTCTCTCTGGGTCCTGGACTTCCTTCTAACAGCCTGATGCTGTTGTAGTTTATAGAGCGACCTGCAGCGATGACCTGAAGTGGAGCCTGATGGTGACGATGACTTCAAGGTCCATTTCTGTATTTGTTCTTCGTCACCAGAGGACGAATCTGAGCCTGTGACTAAAAGTTCAAACTCAGGAAACGTGACTCTCTGCGGCTGCGAAGGTCTTTAACACGAGTCCGTGCAAACGTTTAAGATCGACACCGGCGTGTCACCTTAGGGAAGCACCGAGTGTTCGGCCAGATTAATCGGCCTAAAACAGCAAAAAACCCAAAACACTTTGTTTCGGCCTAACGAGGTCAAAAGACCAAATAAATGTTGGCGAACGTTCCCGTTGCCGTGACGGCAGCGTGGAAGCATTTTAAAGCGTCCGAGCCGTTTGCAGACGCTGAACCGTCTCCAGCACATCGGCTCCATCTGTTCTGACTTCTTACAAAAGAAGCTCTGAGTGTTTCTGTCTGTCGTCTGTCAGAAGGAGGTTAAACTAGCCCCGCCTACATTTGGAGTGCGCCCGTATTGGAGCCTTTACGGTAAGTGAAAGGGCCCAGAGCGAGCTGACAGGCAGGTTAGAGCCTTTATCCTGTCAGTGTGAGAGTCCTACCTGCAGAGAGGCTGTGAAGGCTTCATGTTACAACATTATTTATCAAACCGGGTCGGACTGGATGGATTTAACACGTGACAACGTCCGCTTTTCAAAATAAGGCGTCTGTACAGGATGGAAATAAGATTAGCTGGATTATATTCACAGGAAGTAGAAAACATGTTACATGTGTCCATTAAAAAGAAATGGACTCATGTAATTTACTTTACCGGCCCCTCTCTGGCCCCGGACCCCCCCCACCACAGTCTCTCCACATCCTGTGAGAAACACTGAGGGAAAAGCTCATTGTGACATCTTAATTTATTCAGAGTGGAAAAAGGCAAAATAATATCAAAAAATGTGAAAAACCTTTTTTTCATTATAGTTCAGCAGAACTTCTCGGCTGTGCGTCCAGAGGTCAAACGTCCCAGCTGCTTCTTACATTTCTGTTTCTGCACAAACAAACAAACGTTTTCTCACATGTGCACCTGCAGGCCGCCGTCTCCGCTGAACGTTTAGGATTTATGTTTATTATAAATTATTTAAAGTCGTTCTGACGCTTCACGTTTTACTTTCATCTAAAGCTGCAGCTTCTGATTCGGGTAATATTTCAGTTAACGGTCCGTCTCTCCGTGTGGGAGCCAGATGGAGACGCCACGGCGACGCACATGTTCTGTTAGAGAGAGGCCGGCGTCCCCCGAGAGGCCCCGCCCCCAACACACACACACACTGACTGTCCGCAGGTGAAGCCTCAGACCTCCCTGCTGTAATTATCTGTCATCAGGAGCCCCCTCCCCTGTTAGGTCATCTTAATTAGTCCCATATTAATCGCCCCTCCGCCCGACTAATCACAGCAGGTTCTGGTGACCAGCGGGGCCGAACAATTAGTGTTTCTGTTAGTGTTTGGACAGGAAGCTCACACAGTTAATTAATTACTGTAACCGACATCACGGCCCCTCGTTAGGGGAAATAACTCAGCTGCAGCTGTGGGAACAAGAGCAGCGCCGGACAGCTGATGAATCTGAATCTGATTTGCAGATATTTTTCAGCCACGTAAAGTAACTGAAGTACATTTTAGATGTGAGGTTACACTGTGAGGTGATAAAATGATGCTCTTATTGTGGCGGTCTGTGACAGAGGGCCTTCCTGGTCCTGTTCTGTTCTCGTTCCACACCGGGCCGGGACAGCGAGCTCGGCGGGGTGCAAACAGAAAGGGGCAGGCGGGGAGAATAAAAAAAGGAAAACTGTAAAATAAAAGACCCCACACACACATTTAAACGCACAATTTAATATATAAATTAAATATCTATTTTAAAAAAACTCAACGTGCTTTACAGGGACAAAAAATAGATGAGTTTTACAATTTTAAAAGTACAAAACTTCCAGTAAGAGATAAAATTTAATTAGTGCATTTTAATTTAATGAAAACAAAAGATAAAACATTTACGTGTTTCATTTAATGAAATAAAGAACAAATTTAAAAAAAAGATTTGGTTCTGACTCCCAGAAGTCCTCAGGGCTCTCAGGGGTTCGTAGGGCACAAGACCATCAGGAGGGATTTGTAGTCCAGCGAGATTCTGTAACAGAACCCGTGTTTGTAAATAAACCGCATTCAAAACCTCATTGACATTTATGGTCATTTAAGGATCCAGAGATTTCTGTCCTCTGTGTGTCCTTGCTGTCGCGTCCTCATCACACTCTGAACACGAGTCTCCTCTTCATTAATTCTGTCCCATGCCCCCCCCCTCCCGGCCTCTGATTGGCTGCTGGGGGACCCGCTGTGGTAAGACGCCACATTTATACGGGCCGGTTTCTGACAAACAGGCAGCAGCGGGGACGCTAATGAACTCAGAGGAGATTAGAGACCTCAGAGGGTTCCTGACAACAGGAAGGCCGAGTCTGAACCAACACAGCTCCCACAATGCACTGCGGCCGAGGACGGCGCTCAGCGAACACGTCAATATTTATTCATAAATAATAATGTGAACGTGAAAAATCAGATGAAGGTTTCATCATTTATGGGGAAGAAGTTCAAAGAAGTCCGGAGCGTTTCACAGACACTCGTGTTGCCTTCAGGGTCTCCTCTCTCTCACTGTGGCCCATGTTGCATTCAGGGTCTCGTGTTGCTTTTAGGGCCTCCTGTCTCGCAGGTGTTGCTGAGGCCCGTGTTGCCTTCAGGCTCTCTTTTCCTTTTTTAGCAGAGTTTAGTTTAATGTGTTTTTTCTGGCTAAGTTCTCTCAGCTTTGTTTTTGGAGGTTTTATTTCTGGTTCCCCAGCTCCGGTTGTGGATGTAATTTCCAGCGGTCTGTCGTTTGGGTTCTGGGATCCTTTTCTCTCTTGACATGAACCCGCTGATGGTTTTGTGTTCTGTGGAAACCTGGAAGATAAACGGCCGCCTGTGACCTCGGTCAGAGTTTTCCAGCCCTGCTGAAGTGCTTTAATAACCACACGCGCTCTCTGCAGCGTGTGGTTCTTGTTCCTGCTGGCACTTTTCTTCTTCTGCGGCTGAATGTGCGGCAGCTTGTTGAGCGTGTTGCAGTCAGAGGTCAGAGGTCGTCTCTGGCTGCGGTCTGACTCACGAACGCGAGGAGCGAGGAGGCGGCGGCCGTCAGAAACACATGTAAACAGCCGAACTGACAGAACGTGGCTGATGATCGATAAATGGTTTCAGCCCTTCATTGTTATTCTTCGCTCCGTCTGATGGTCGTGTCAAACGCCACGTTCTGTTCCTGATATTTTATTGATCAGTTTTTGGAGATAATCTGCAGATTAATCCATAAATAAAATCATCTGTATTTATTACAGGATTATTTAAAGTTCTACTTTTAACCTCGGCTGACTTTGTTTCCGCTCTGGAGCTTTGGGAAGCAGTGCATTATGGGAGGAACAGCCATGAACTCTGGTTGAAGGATGAAACCTTTCGCCCCCGACAGGAAGTGAGCCGTCACACCTGACGTCACCTGATGAGTTATCGAGAGGCTGCAGGCGGCGAGGAAGAAGAAGAAGAGACGTTACACAAACAGAGATCCTGAAGAGAGACGATAAATCACTCACTGACCCATAATGCACTGCAGCTGCTGGCGTGGCCGTGGTGCTGCTGCTGAAGGGGGGCGGGGTCACAGCTGTCAATCAACTGGAGGGTCGAGGTTACCTGACAGAAATGGCGTGATGAGGTCACAGATGTGGCGAGAGCACGAGGAGTGTGTTGACCCCCAAACACAGACGTTGACTGAACCCTCGGTGGTCTCTCAGCAGGACCAGATTCTGTCCGGAACCGGATCGGGTTCCTCCAGAAGACTCGACCCGGTCCACCACAGCAGACTCTTTCACAATAAAAGCATTCAACTTTAAGCTTTTAACCAGATTTGTTGTTTCAGGCTGTAAGAAGCTGCCCCCCCCCCCCAAGTGTTCAGGTTACAGCAGCAGGACTGAGTGACCTGCTGCTGAGAGATGGCGAGGGGGAATTAGTGGCGTGTTGTGATTGGAGGCTGACGGGGTCACAGGGTTCCTGCGGGACGGGAGTCAGTTTCACTAAAACTCAACAGGAATCACTCGTCCAGCTTTTCCATATAAATATTCAGTTTAAGATGAATAAACTCTGCTTATCGGGACCGATGGCGTGGAAACCCACGGCCCCGTGTCGCCCTCTGGAGGTGAGGAGGTGAAGCGTCCTGGACAGTTTGTCACTGAAAGAGAAGTTAAAGCTCACAGAAACTCGCCGCTTGTGTCTTTAAGCGCCAACAAACACGTTAAATGAAGCAGATTTATTTACTAGAGCCCGACCGATATACCGACCGATATGAGCTGAGTGCATTTAATCGGCATCTGCGTTTATAACGGCAGATATGTGACTATTAAAAAAGAAAACGGGGTCAGATCATCACTCACATCATGGCTGTCGCATAGTTTGTCCACCAGAGGGCGACCAGCTGCAGCTCCCCTGTTAACAACACTGCCTCACCACAACCCTCCTGTTTTTCACTGCCAGCTCACAGCAGCTTAATGTTACAGCAGCTTAATGTTACAGCAGCTTAATGTTACAGCAGCTTAATGTTACAGCAGCTTAATGTTACAGCAGCTTAATGTTACAGCAGCTTAATGTTACAGCAGCTTAATGTTACAGCAGCTGGGTGTTAGAAGCTGCTGACAGACGGAACTGTACATTTATTCTGAAACAGTGAAACAGTTTTAGCTAACGGTCCACATTCGTCTCGTTAATCTCTTCTAAATATTCACTATAATCACGTAACGTTACAGCAGCTAACGCTGCCCGTTGCTAAATTAGCCACAAAGCTAACGCCGTGTTTATCAGTGGAGGAGCTCTAACGCTAATGAGCCGTTAAACTGTAGTTTCTGGTGTATTCTAAATATATCTGCGAGCCGCCTGTCTGCAGTTAGTCTGCGTGTCTGAAATGATTAAACCAGAGCGGCCGTGTAAATAAACGTGAGCTGAACATGAATCTAACTCGGCCTCCTGCAGCTCAGGCTCTTTGTGTGACGCTGCAGTCAGAGGCGTAACAGCTCAGGTTGTAGTTCTAACGTTAGTTAACGTAAACCTCAAAGCTGCAGGTCCTCGCTGTATTAGAGTCATTCAGCAGCAGCTCACTGGATCACAGGCGGCGTGATTTATACCGATGGAGGTTAAATGGTTTCTCGTAGCTTTTTTAGAATCACAGAGTGCTGCTAAAGGGATGAAACAGGTGTGAATGTGCTACGTTGGAATCATGGCTGATTATGTGTAAAGTGAAACACACATGTTTATTCTCTCTGTTTACAGACGGCTGAAAAAGTTTCACCTTCCAGCAGCAAATGTTTATTGATGTGTTTCCATGTTGACTTTTTGAGACTGTAATCAATTTTATTAAGATAATCCATTTAGGAAAAGGGTTTACAGCCCACATACAGACCAGCTTTCAGTATCAGCCTGTTCTAAGTGCAGTTTCTACAGTAAAGGGGTCGAATATCCAGATCAGTCTTAAAATCAAAATATCGCCTCTTTTTCACTTTAATATCGGCATCAGCCCCCAAAAACCCATATCTGTCGGGCTCTAGGATTTACATCCCAACGTGTCCAACAACATCAGTCGTTAGTCCGCCCCTCACAAAACCCCCCTAAGAGCATCTCCCACGTTACGTAAGTCACGCGACACGACATGAAACTCTTCTTTCTTTCTTAACAATTTTTAACTAGCAAGTCACATTGAGACTGAGTCAGGACAGGGTCAAAGCACAACAACAAAACCTTGGGTGAAACATGACGCCGTATGCCGGACAGCGATAATGGATCATAGATTTATTTGGCAAAGCAGCTGCAGCTGACAGAAAGCACTTCCTTTATTCTATGTTTAAAATGATTTAAAGAGACGAGGGACTAAACTTTGAGCTCCTGCAGATCCTTCAGGGGCCGAAGTAGAACAGGTTTTGTTCTCCAGCCTCTTCTGCTCTGACTCTTTAAGCTGAAGCCAGTTTCAGACCTGAGATTCTGACCAAAGTCAAAAACTTCCAGCTAAGTAAGTCAGAAGTTTTCCTAAAATAATCTTATGGATTAAAATGTACCAAACCTGTGAACCGTGTCGCCGTAATCGTGACAGAAACAATCCAGCAGCAGCAGGACTTTACCCTGAACAGAAAACCCAGCGTGAATTTAAATTTCTTTGCGACCGGCACAGAAACACGTGGTCACCGTTATGAAACAGGTTTAGGAAAACGTCGTGGTTTGGGTGAAAGAAAGTCACATGACAGAACGCTGTGTAAGTCTGACCCGGTTTGACCCGTCCTCCTCCTAACGCGGTGTTCTTCCTGTTTATAACCCGTCACCTGCCCTCCTCCCTTCCTGCCATCGTACGGCCACTAGAGGGCGCTGGCACCATTAACGTTAGAATGTGAAGCTGTAGAAACGAAGCTGTGCTGTGGGCAGAGAGAGAGACTTCTTCTTCTCTGCCTTTGCCGGTGCATTGCTGTAAATGTTGGCGTGTGTCACCGCCCCCTGCAGGTCGGTGGAATAACGTGAAACCGATAAATCGATCAGTCACGGACGAGCAGCTCAGAAACTCGCCTGAGGAGTTAGTCTGTGACCCTCAGTGAGAAAACGCCCACAGTAACAATGCTAACATGCTAACAATGCTAACGCGTCTGTCTGAGCCGGTGTGATCAGTCTGTTTCCTGGATGGATCCTTAAAGTCTTCAGTTTAAACAGGAGGTTCTGTGCAGCCTGCTGTGGCGCCGTTAGTGTTGGTGCTGCAGGGAAACCGGGTCCTCGCTGTTCCACGGCCCTCAGAGGTTCTGCAGAGCGCTGCCGTTGCTGTGAGTGTGGAGGCTTCTGGTTTCACATAATGACACCGTCAGAGGTCAGGGAGAGGCGGACGGAGGGACGGGCAGCGTCCAATCAGAGCACGAGGAGAGCGTGGGCTGTCCAATCAGAGCGGCTCTGTGTAGTCCAGCTCCTCACATCTGGATCTGATCAGGGCGTCCTCGTCGTGTGGCGTGTTAGAGTTTTACTGGCTGCTGATTCGTCTCCTCGTGTCTCCGGCCGCCTGCAGCCGGACTCGTCTCTGTTGTTTCTGTTAAAGTCTGTCAGGCAGGTGAAGCTCAAGTCCTCTAAAGCCTTCAAACTTTTTCTGACTTGTTTCAAATTCATACTTTGATTTAAATCTAATAATTATTTGACTTCATCAAATCCCTCACCGAGTCTGACCAACATGCGTTTCTGCATTAGTCCAGCTGTTCCAGGTTAAAACAAATGAACCACATTTAAACTTCTTTCCAACTTAAGAGGATTAAAGTGCAGAGGATGAATTTCACAACGTGTGACAGGAAAAGTTTCTTCATCCTCGTTCAGATTTTAGTTGGAATCTGAACACGTTTTATCTGCAGGGTGTAATTAGTCGACCCTGAGGGGGGGGGGCTCCTCCTCCTCCTGCTCCTCCTGCTCCTCCTGCTCCTCCTGCTCCTCCTGCTCCTCCTGCTCTTCCTCTTCCCTCTTGCTCCTTCTGCTCCTCTTCCTCCTCCTCTTCCTCCTGCTCCTCCTCCTCTTCCTCCTCCTCTTCCTCCTGCTCTTCCTCCTGCTCTTCCTGCTCTTCCTCCTGCTCCTCCTCCTCCTGCTCCTCTTCCTCCTGCTCTTCCTCCTCCTGCTCTTCCTCCTCCTGCTCCTCCTCCTCCTGCTCCTCCTGCTCTTCCTCCTCCTCCTGGTCTTCCTCTTCCTCCTCCTCCTCCTCCTCTTCCTCCTGCTCCTCCTCCTGCTCCTCCTCCTCCTGCTCTTCCTCCTCCTGCTCCTCCTCCTCCTGCTCTTCCTCCTCCTGCTCTTCCTCCTCCTCCTGGTCTTCCTCTTCCTCCTCCTCCTGCTCCTCTTCCTCCTGCTCCTCCTCCTCCTGCTCTTCCTCCTCCTGCTCTTCCTCCTCCTCCTGGTCTCTCCTCTTCCTCCTCCTCCCTCCCTCCTCCTCCCTCCCTCCTCCTCCTCCCTCCTCCCTCCCTCCCTCCTGCTCCTCTTCCTCCTGCTCCTCCCTCCTCCTGCTCTTCCTCCTCCTCCTCCTGCTCCTCCTGCTCCTCCTGCTCTTCCTCTTCCCTCTTGCTCCTTCTGCTCCTCTTCCTCCCTCCTCTTCCCTCCTGCTCCTCCTCCTCTTCCTCCCTCCCTCTTCCTCCTGCTCTTCCTCCTGCTCTTCCTGCTCTTCCTCCTGCTCCTCCTCCTCCTGCTCCTCTTCCTCCTGCTCCTCCTCCTCCTGCTCTTCCTCCTCCTGCTCCTCCTCCTCCTGCTCTTCCTCCTCCTGCTCTTCCTCCTCCTCCTGGTCTTTCTCTTCCTCCTCCTCCTCCTCCTCTTCCTCCTGCTCTTCCTGCTCCTCCTGCTCTTCCTGCTCCTCCTGCTCTTCCTACTCCTCCTCCTCCTCCTCCTGACCTGTTGCACCAAAGTGTGAACGTGACCCTGTTTCTGCTGACAGAGGAAATGTAAACAGTGATACTGAATCTCTCAAAGCTTCTCCATGTTGTTCACTGAAGCTAATTCCTTCTTCTTCTTCTCTGTTTCTTTTCCCGGTGGCCGTGCTGCTTCCTGCTTCCTGCTGTAAAGGTAGGAGACCAGATTTAGTTTCCTTTCCAGTTTCAGTTTGTTGTGAGGACACTTTTGCACTGTGAGGACGTTTGGCCAGTTTGAAGGTTCAGGTTGGAACCAGGTTTGGGTTTAGATTCACACGTCAGCACCAAACAGAAACTCAGAAAATCATGGAATAAAATGAATAAATCTAATATTTAAAACACACTTTAAAGTAATAAATACAGCTGTTAATGTTAAGATACGTACAGATGGTCCTCAGGTCCGAGCAGCTGGTTATGTTTCCGGTTTGGAACCCAAACGCAAACTACTGATGTAACTGCTCTCGCCGCAGCCCGGGTTACTCTGGGTTCTGCGTTATTTATTTCAGGAGCCTCAACATGCAGGAAAAAACAAACGTCCTGATGTATTTCAGGAGCTCGTGTCTCCTTCAGCGGAGCTGGATTTCAAACCCTGGATGAGGGTCCTCACAAGTATAGAAAGAGCCAAAGCCAGAATCAACGTATGTCATAATGGCGCCCAGCTGACGGCGGCCCGGCTGACGGGGTCTGCCTCGTGTTGGTTTTACATATTTCATCCTGTAGCATTAACTCTGGGCCAGTCAGCCGGGGCGGTCCAGTCCAGCTCTCTGGTCCAGCTCTCTGGTCCAGCTCTCTGGTCCCGCTCTCTGGTCCAGCTCTCTGGTCCAGCTCTCTGGTCCAGCTCTCTGGTCCCGCTCTCTGGTCCCGCTCTCTGGTCCAGCTCTCTGGTCCAGCTGTCTGGTCCCGCTCTCTGGTCCAGCTCTCTGGTCCAGCTCTCTGGTCCCGCTCTCTGGTCCCGCTCTCTGGTCCAGCTCTCTGGTCCAGCTCTCTGGTCCAGCTCTCTGGTCCAGCTCTCTGGTCCCGCTCAGAGAGGACAGAGTCTTGTTTGTGTGACGTCTTTCCTGTGTTTGAGCTCTCTGTCTGATAAAGACTCTTGTGTCCTCTGTGGGCCTCCGTAGAGTCTAGACCAGGTAGAGGAGGTGGAGTCTGAGCCCTCTGCTCCTCAGACCTCCTGGTCCTCGGTTTGGTCTCTGCAGATGTAGGCGATGGAGGATTTGGCGCCCGGTCGCCTCATGAATCAGACTTTCTAGCAGAAAGTGAAGGATTGAGAAACAGCCCCCCCCCCTCACAGCAGCCCGTCACACGCCGCCTCCTTCACCCAATCAGGATGGAAATCTACTTCCTCTTGGATTAACAAGGCAGCGAAGCAACGGACGTATCGGAGCGTTAAATCCTGGGAAGGCCGAGTTTATCAAACAGAGTCGGGGGGGTTCAGGAGCGTGACCTGATCAGGAACAGGAGCCGTCGCAACCAATCAGCACGCGGCTCGCTCTCAGAGCGAAGAACAGAAACAGACTCGTGAACGGGAAACACAGAGGTCAAAGGTCACAGACACCGGCAACAAACACTGACTGTACTTTACGGGTCTGTGAAGGTCAGAGCTGCTGCTGTGGGGGGGGAGGGGCCAATCACGGCGTCAGGATGCTAATAACTAAATGATGTGCAGAAGCGTCTCCGTCGGTCTCTCGTCAGATTAATACACGTTAACAGAAGGTTAGAACTGTTTATAAGTCAAGACTACGTCCTGAAGCAGCTCTCTGCACCACAAGGGGACCCTGGAGGGGGACAGACATTAAGCTGGGGGGTCTGGGGGGTCCATCCCCAGACAGCTTTGACCGCTAAAACATCAGGCTCTGCTGTAAATGTTTTTTATTTCTGTAAATGAAAACAATATTAAGGATGATCCATGTTTCCTCTGAGCGCCGCTGATGAATCACGACTGCTGCTACTAAAATTTCCCACGATCATTAAACTAGACGCCACAAATGTTTTCTCTCGCACGCTGTGCGAGCACGGCAGCGCTCCACGCCCGGCTCGCCTCCTCTCCTTCGTGACAGACGGTGTTATAAGAGCAGCGTGACTCTGAATCAGGAGCAGCGCAGCGAGCGTTTGATCGTCCGAGCGGCTGAAAGTGACGGTGAAGTGAGCGAGGAAAATATCCTGTCAGTAAACGTTCGGTGTCTGTTACAGTGAGTCAGCTTCTGTTTCCCAGCTGCTGGTTCAGTGAAGCCTGTTAGCGCTAAGTTAGCTAACATCTCCGCTTCAGACTGCAGCTGAGCAGGAAGCTTCTCCAGCAGCTGCAGAGCTGCTGTGGAGCTGAACATTAGCTCAGTTTGTAGAAAGGAACTGGAAGCTGGATTTTATTCCTGCCTACTCGTCCAATGTTGAGAACATCAGGTCCAAACTGAGACTAAACTGACGCAGCCTGCAGCTCTGTCCTGTGCAGGCTGAGTTTAGGAAAAGAAAGGACGGAGGTGACGGAGGAGCTGAGCTTAGTGAAGCTGATTAGTGATGCAAACTAATGAGGAGACGTTTCTGTTTTTAATGTGCAAATAAAATGCAGCTCAGAGGGGAGGAGGTTTCTCCTGCTGCCTGTTTTTATGTTAATGTCCACAGATAAATGTCAGAAGCTGGAAAATGAAGACACAAAAACATGAACAGTCGTATCCAGAATGATTCTGAGGTCACATTAACAGGGTTTTAGGGGGCGACGCCCAAAACATGCTGAGTCATCACTGTAAAATCACTGAGGAGCAACAGAACCGACCAGATGACTTTCTGCAGATCTGAAGGTTGGAGTTCCTCCAGCTGATCTTTGGCTGCTGGTTATTTATTATCTGCTCCAGCTGTATATGATGTGAAATTACAGATTTTTCATTGGAAAACAAAATCTGAAAAAAATCCTAGAGTTAGCATAGCATAGCCCTGATCCATCAGAACTCCATTCAGAAAACAAACAGTTTAGAAGTTGTTGTCCTGCTGTCTTGCTGACAGACCTGACAAAGCACGAATTCATATGTTTAACAAATCTGCATCATGTTGTAATTTTTTCGGCATCAGTTTGATCCGTTTAGTGCAACTAAATCGCAGCAAAGTGTTTCCTTTGGTTTCAGGCCGCTGCAGTAATCGTGTTGTGTACTCGTGTCGGCGAGTAGTCGACCTGAACGAGAAAAGCTACGCGAAGATTAAAGTCAACGTTCGATCTGAATGCACAGTTACAGAATCTCAGTCAGTGCAGCTCTCAGGTGTCCTGAGCTGCCAGATCCTGGACCTGGTTTTAAATAAAAGGTTCCTGGACCAACAAAAAAGCTTTGCTGATTCCAGCCACGGTTTTGTGTTTTCATTGAACTGTATGAATTATAACGGGCATTTTCTCACTAATTCCTAAAGACAAAATCAATTAGTCGTGAAGCTCTTGGTCAGGTGACCAGACGGTGAAGGTCACGGGTCACGTCGAAGCTCGGTGTGGAAACGTTAAAGCCTCCTTCAAACAGGGTTTGTGTTCCTCTGGTGATGAGTCTGGAGGAGGGTGTGAAACTTGTGTACAGTGAGGTCAGCCGGAGGCCGGTCACCCGGTCTGTTCCCCCGGCGGCTCCTGTTGTTCCCTGTTGTTCCCTGCACTCTGACTGACAGGCTCAGCGGCTCGTTTGGAAACGCCGCAGCTGATTGGCCCGTCGGAGGGCAACAAAACGGCAACAACAGTGGCTTCTATCCAACCCGACCTCAGAGCAGCGGCTCCGGGCCCTCAGCCTTCAGCCTCCTGGCAGGGTTTGTGTTAAATATTAATGAGCGGTCAGATTAGCAGAACTCCCAGCAGCCACTGGGGCCGTGTAATCCAGGCCGTGTCGGGGTGCTGATAAGAGCAAGCAGGGGTCCGCCGTGGCCCCCGCCAGGAGCCGAGGAGGCCGTTCCCCCTCCCTCTCTGACGGGTTCAACGCCGCAGATAGGTCGAAGAACAGGAAGTGATTTTATTCCTGACGCAGCGCCGAGGCTCGCAGGGAGGCGGCGGTTTAAACGGTACCGTCTGAGGTCACTGCAGGACCCGCCGGAGAGATCTGACCTCCGTGCAGAGTTCACACCAAAAGGTTCCCCCTCACGTATTTACTGGAGCGTCTGTGGAAGCATGGGACTGTCGACACGCATCGTCTTAGAGGAGGTTTCACGAGCGAGTCCCTGAACGCATCAAACCGACCAGCAGAGGTGAACGAAGCACTCAGAGCCTTTACTGCAGTAAAAGTACTAATACCACACTGTAAATATACTCTATTACATGTAGAAGTATTTTAGTATAATCAGGAAGTATTAAAAGTATTTAAAACAGAAAGATGATTTTTCCTGATGCGTTAAAGTAAATCAGGATTTTACTGCTATTGGTTGAGACTATTTAGTTTCAGACTGCAGCTGTTGATTTATTTTTTATTCTGGATTATTTCGCTGATTATTTTCTACATTAATTGATGGTAAAAATCTAGAAAATAGTGATAAATGTTGACTGTGACTCCTCCACGTTTGTCCTGAATGATTAAAACATAAAAATAATCAAAATGAAAATCAGCAAATCTTCAATTTTTTATGTGAAAAATGACTTCAGTGATTATCAGAATAGTTTTAATTAAATTTTCTTTCTATGAACGAATGTACCAGCTTCTATAAATTGTACTTCAGTACGGTACTTGAGTAAATAGACTTAGTTACTGTTCAGCCAAACAGAGCGTGACCTTCTCTGCTGACCTGGTTCTGTCTCAGTAAATGACAGAAAAGATCACAGGGGTTTGGTTTGGGCAGCGTCTTTAGGAGCCTCCTGCTCTCAGAGGGTGAACCCGTTACATCACCTGTAGCGCCCCCCTCAGGACGCCTGAATGTGGAAGGAAATGACCTTTTGTGAATTCCAGTGTTTCCTTCAAGATAAATATTATGAAGCCACGCAGGAAGTTAAATCCTCGTGTTTGTAATTTTGTGCGACGGCAGAATCTTGGTCTGGTTTTATGTAGAGATGGCGTCCGAGCCAACGTCGTGGTTTTAAGTTGGAGGCAGAGTGGGAGTTCGTGCTGCCGGAGGATCTTGGGGAGAAACGTCTTCGTCCTCTCAGGGAATTCTGGGAATGATGGCAGCTATTGTTGACTGCAGCGTGTGATTGGTGGAGCGTATCGACCGCTGACAGCCGGGACAAAGGGGGGTCGACCAAGTAGAACTAATCCACCCCATCCTCACCCCCAGACCCCTTCTGCCCCTCCCCACCCCACCTCGCCAGCTCTGCAGAGCCACAAAGACCTGAAACCAGATTTCATCTCCGTGCGGGAGACGTTTCATTACATACGATATTTACGATATTTCATCTTTTAAAATTATTCGCATCGTTTTTTGGGGCTTTTTATTGAAATTTTCACTGAATTAAAAAACATGTTTAAATTCAGATTTTTTCACTTTATAAATGCTGTAAAACCATCTGCTGGTTTTAAATAAATCATTTAACGTTTCATTTTTTTAAAATATAGAAATATTTTAGATGCTAAAAGTAAAACGAGCCGTCGTAATAATTAATCTTAATGTTTATACACTAACGAAAGACTCCTAAAATTACTGTAACATTTAATTATTAAAAATATGAAAAATTACGCAATTTTGAATAAAATGGAAGGATTGTAACGATTATTTTTAATTTAAATTTATATTTTTATTTTAACTTTAATATGATACTTTTAATATAATTTTAACATTGTGCCAGTTTTATTAATATTATCTTACTAGTAATATATTAATACAGGAAAAATAACTTTGAGTAATTTTAAAATATAACATTTTAAACACAAAGAAATCAAAAATATTTTACAGTGATTAAACCCTAAATGAACGTTTAAATAATAATGTGTGTGTGTGTGTGTGTTGTGTGTCACCACAATTGGTTTATTTTATCAGTTTATTTTATTATCAGTATTTCTACAAGAGATTTAAGACTTAAAACATTTCAAATCTAACTACATTTAAATAATATTTCAAATGTAAAAAAATCCTTTTTATGAAATGTATTTAAATCTCGTATGAATTTGTTTTATTTTTGTTTTTATTCTCTATTTCCGTAAAATCACAGCGAAATATTAAATATTAAATTCAAAGTGTTCCTGAAGCTTCCTTTTTATAACTGCTGCGCATTTTCATTATTAATTGATCTTCTTAGTTATTATCTTGAGTCACTGATCCAACGTGACGTCTTCAAATGTTTGTTTTGTCTGAGCAGCCGTCCAAAACGAAAAGAGGTCAAAGGAAACGTTCACACCTGATTTTAGAATATATGTGTGTGTGTGTGTGTTAGACTAAATAAATCTGACCTGTGACTTTGTTTACAAAATGTTTGTAAACTTTTCAAGTAAAAGATAAATATTTAAATAAAAATGTACATATTCATTAGTTGCTATTTAATGTTTTGTAGATTAACTAATCGTTTCAGCTTTTATCGTTTAATAAGTGACAGAAATAACGACGCGTCGTTCCTTAATATCAAACTACCAGAAATTAAACTACTTTGACTTTTTATTGAGATTATTGTTTGGTTCTCAGGTAAAACTTAAATCTGAAAAAGTCTGAATCAGTTTCTACTAATCGACGTCCGCAGAGCTGAAACTGTGAAATCAGTCAGTTACCAGTTAAATTAAATTTCACAGATGTTCACTTCTTTATTTATTTGGAAACATCTGAACAAACTGAGTTAAGACCTGATTTCTGTTTGTGTTTAGACGTCTGGATCGAAGCTCTGCTGAGCTGACGTGTAAAAATGTGAAAAATTAGAACAGAGTCTGGTGGGGGAGCGACGGACGGAGCAGATTTACACTCCCGTGTTTTCCAAAAATAAAGTGGCGGTTTGCACGAGCTCAGTCTGTCTCTGCAGAGCTGTGAGGTTTCACGTTTCACACTCAGAGAGCAACAAATCAAACTGTTGACCTCTGACCTTTAACACCCGCCAGCCTTCAGTCTGCGCTCTGGGTCTAAACTTCATTCAGTCTCTGCAGACACGTTTCACTTCATGTTTTCATGAAGACTCTCTGTTTGCTTTTAGGCACAGAACCAGAACCAGAGAAACTCTTTTCTCAACATTTTCCAGCCAGATGATTTTTAGGTCGCTTGGAAACAAAACCGAGATCATAAACACCTGTACAGCCGACCCCCCCACCCCCACCCCGCCCTCTGGTATCAGGGGTACCAGGTGTGAGGGCCCGGTTCTTCAGCGTTGAGGCTTTTGTCTGACTGTATTCAGTGACGATGTTCAGACCCGAGTCCAGATAAGTAAACCAGGTTTCCCGTGTGGAGGTGCAGCTGGTTCAGATCAGCTCTGCACGCCACCACACAAAGCGTCCTTTGTGCTTCAGTCTATTTTATTCTGTTTTACATGCGTCGCTACAGTGACCTACACTCACAGCTGTACCTGAACGCATCCTGTAACGAAGGCTGCAGCTAACGATTATTTTCACCTTTAGCTTCCTCGTTGGGTCAGAAACCGTCAGGATGTGATTCAAAGTCTGAGACCTGCAGCTCTGCTTACGAGGCTTTTGGAAATTCAGGAGGTTTTTCCCAGAAGCACCGGGGCTTCAGATGTTCTCGGAGCTGATTGGTTCCTCGGTCGGCCTCGGTGGTACCGGGTCGTGTTCTGGAGAGCGTCTGCGTGATGTCACCGAGCGCTTCCTGTCTGCAGGATTCAGGTTCAGGCCGTTTCAGTGGGAACAGCGTGTCCTCTCGGTAACCCTCCTCCCTCTGTGGTGGTGGGCGGGGCCGAGACCCCTCCAAGGCCATCGATTGGTCACGGTCATGCTGCTGGGGACCCCCCCCCCCTTCCTGGGGCAGATGGGTGAGAATCAAACACAAGTGTTTGGGGACCTGCAGGTCGATGCAGCCTACGACACTGAATCTTCCTAAAATGGACGAGTGTGTAATTTCCATTACCCCCCCCCCCGTGTTTAGTCAGGAGCAGGACTGATGAAACCTGAACCTGGTCTTTCTCTCTGCACACAGCTGGTACCATGAACTCTCTGATTCTCTTCATGTTTCTGCAGGAGATCCGTCTGCCACAGCTGATCCAGGACCCGGGTCAGGCTGGTCCAGGTTTTCTGTGTTAGGGTTCTGGTTGTGTCGCTGCAGGCCTCAGATCTGTAAGACGAGTGAAAGATGTTTGTGAATAAACGCTACCGTACTTCATGTACTCTTCTTCTGTGGTAGAAGTGGAGGATCCGCTCCACCAGCTGTTTGTCCCCGTCAGCCAATCGGCTTGTGTTCTTAGAGCCGCAGTGGGTGGAGTCTGGGTTTATTTTGAGTTTCTGGAAATTCTGGACGTTAAAATCTGGACGGGAACTCGACTGTTCAAAACCACTAACGTTTACAAGTGAACCGGGAGACCAGGATCAGGACTGCGGCGTTTGAGGTGGTCGATCAGTCTTCGGTCTCTGTGACTTTGACCCGATGCTGATCGTCTGCACCATTAGTGCAAAATAACCCTGCAGACGGCAGCAGGGCGAACCAGCGAGGTCATTGACGTAATTGACTGCAAAATGTTCTGTGACGTGCGTCTGCGCGTCGCTGCACCCGGTCTCAGCAGGGATTCCCTCGCAGAACGAGCTGCAGCTGAAAGGCTCATTAACGCGGTGCGCTACGGGAGGCCGTTTGGGCTGAAAAACCGTCACATACCACCGGCTGTGTGCGCATACAGGAAACACTGAAAGACGGGCGCAGCATAATGTTCACACGCTACCGAGCTCTCACACAGCGGGGTGCAGGCTGCACGTGAGTGTGCGTCTGAGCGTGTACAGTATTTTCAGTGCGAGCAGAAAAGGGCGATTTCACCTAAAATCAAAATCACGATCATTTGAACAACTGACCTCGATGATTATTGAACGATTATTTGGTTTTTGAATGTTGTTTTTGCCCTCGTAGTTCACTGACAGGGTCCGGACTGTAAATATGCTCAGATATTAAAGCTGGGTTTATTTATTTGATTCACAGATTTTAAAAATCTAAATGTTAATTAATGACGTCACTTTGGCGTCCACATTACGGACACATAGTTCCCTGATACTCTGATACGCTGAATTATGAGCGCTGCTACTAAAATGTGAACTGAATTATTAATGTAAATGCGGAACTACTGCTTTTCACGTGCACGCTATGCGAGCACGGCAACACACACGTTGCTAGGTTCCTCTCGTCATTCATCAAAGGACGTCTACGTGACGGCTGCTGTTAGGTAACGTCAAGTATTTTGAGGAGTGCAGTGTGTGTAGTGAGTGATTGGTAGAGCGAAGGAGAGAGAGCGAGCGGCAGGAAGTGACGGAAAAAGCGAGCGAGTTGTCAGTCTGTCAGTGAAGGTCACAGCGTGCACGTTAATAAAAGTCTGTCGTTTTGCCAACTGCCGGAAAGTGAAGGCGGTTAGCGCCAGCAGCTAACCTCGGCCTGACTCCGGTCTGGAAGCTCAGGAGGGCTGTAGGGGCGGAGTCACGTGACCACGCACACAGTAGCATGTATATAAAGGGAAAGTACATGAACACACAGTGTAGGGAAAATACGTCGGTTAGAGACTCTGAATTGTCCGGCCCTAGCCCAGATTCGTTAACAGGAAGTCACTATTGCTGCGTGGCGTGTGTCAAATATGAAAGGTCACTTCATCATGAGTCGTATTTCTAAAGTAGACAGAATAGAATAAGCAGACACAGAGATGGAGTTTGTGAAATACCTGAAGGTGACGAAGAGCAATAAATCTCTCTCCCTGTAGCTTCAGGCATGTTGACTAAACATTGTGTTAAATCTTTTTCCTAATTGTTTCTGTTTAATTTTAATTCTATTTTAATGTATGTTTAATGTATGCATGTTTCGTATGCTACTGGATACTTGAATTTCCCTCGGGATAAATAAAGTACCTATCTGTCTGTTAAAAGTAATTTCTGCGCCGCTGCTGACGGCGTGTAACGCAGTGTTGGGTCATCTAACGCTCGTTATGTTTCCTGTTTACTCAACGCCATGTGTGAGCGAGGAAAAGCTCTAAGCTAACGTCACAGGCCGTCCGTCTGAACTGCCTGGAAAGCGTCTCAGTTATTGTCACACCTGTGATCATCGTGTTACTCTGAAGAAATAAATCCCGTCACATTTGAAGTTTTCAGTAAAATCCTGATTCTCAGGTTCCGACACAGACGGAGTTTAAATGAATCGGTGTCACAGCTTCCTTCTGATATTATTAATATCATAACACAGTGGTGAGACTCCTTATTCTAACGAGCTCTGTGTCTCTGTTCCAGGATGGCTGAATAAAATATTGATTATTAGTGAAACAAGTTTTTGATATTTCTTTAGGATAAATGAACTGTTATATGAACTGAGAATAAAAAGAGAATCCTTAGAATAAGCATAAATAAATGAGTTGTTAGATTAATTAACTGCAAACTGCGTCACCTGTGTGACACACACACACACACACACACACACACAGCGTTACCATGGACACCTGGTCAGGTTCCTCCCCCCCAGCAGGTGACTCCTCGTTATCAGCGGGATAATTAAGGATCAACAAAGGACGGCCTCTCAGGACCCCCTTTCATCAGAGACACAGCACAGAGGAACTGTTGGGGTCTGTTCAGGTTCAGCAGATCCTGGATCAGGTCCAGACGCCCCGCC
Organism: Lepomis macrochirus; assembly: GCA_024633595.2. Lineage (NCBI taxonomy): Eukaryota > Metazoa > Chordata > Actinopteri > Centrarchiformes > Centrarchidae > Lepomis > Lepomis macrochirus. Next base: position 35,165,312 of record JALXJV020000010.1, on the reverse strand, counting down.
GTCTCACATAACGAACGCTTAATGACGGCACTTTTTGCCTTAAGGATAATTGTGATGGACGTTTTTTAATCAGTGAATCAGGATCATAATCAGCAGATTGATGAAGCTAAACCTTCGGTTTGGGGACTCTCAGGTCGCTGCCCTCCGTGCTTCACTTCGACTCACCGTGAAACGATGTCATGAGAATAATAAGTAATGATGATGCATTCAATGTGTTTCTTTGACATTTAACTGATACTTCAGCCTCTGAAATGTAAAACCTGCTGACAGGAGCTCGTCGCTTTGTTTCATCTGCAAAAACCACAAACACACGGCTCAGCGGCGGCTGTGGCTCAGGAGGTCGCTCACTAATCGGAAGGTCGTTGGTTCGATCCCCCCCCCGGCTCCTCAATCTGTATGTCGAAGTGTCTTTGGGCCAAGACCGTGCAGAAAAATCTCTTCTGTGGTTCTTCACCATCGCTGCTCTCCGTTCATCTCCAGTAGAACTTTCTTCTTTAGCCAAATCTTCTGCAGCTGCAGAGTCGACAATCTGCTTCCTGTTTACGCCGGCACGCTCGGTGTACGTGAACGGTCACATGATGTTCGTTTTCAGTCGCTTTAATACAGACGGAGATCAGGTCTGATTCGCTGGTGTGGACGGAGATCAAAGGCAGTGTGGGTGGAGCTGTTCCATCAGTGTCTGACTGTGTGAATGTGATGTATTTGGAGTGGACTATAAACAGACCTTTACCATTTCTACACGCTCATGTTTGTAAAGGAATTAAACAATAATGATAATTATCTCAATATATTTTTTTCTCATTAACAAAATAACACATTTTCAATAAAGGTTTGATTTAATTCATTTGAATAATGAATGAATCAGCACTTAATTTATCAATTAAAATATTTATTTTGTTGAGGAAAAGTGACAAAAACAGTTTTAGCAGTTCTGAATGTTCTGCCTCAGATTGGTTTATTGATCCACTGTTTGGCATCAAGTGTTTGTTCTGACCAGAAAGAAAAGTTTAAAACCACAGGAGCAAAGATCAGAAATCATGATTTGACATTCATCCTGATAATTATTGATATCGAATGTTTTTATCGTGGTAACATGCTTGGCTGGATCACTCAGCCCTGCCCTGTGGGGACATCTCACTGACATAATGCATTCCCTAACCTGAACCCTGAAACCAAGTCTTAACCTTCAAGCAGCGTCTCTACCCTCGGAGACTTCCGATGTTTGCCCCCATCGTAGACGGTATAACTGAAGTTTGTGGACTTCTTTGGAACCAGCCGAGAGGGTGGAGCTAGCTAGCTTGGTTAGCAAGGTGCATATGTGATTTACGGCTTAAAGTTGTCGCATTCTGCTCGGTTTCAGGTTCAAAATCCTATTTATTTAGAGGTTGTGTCGAGCGATGGAGGCCAGTCTGACCGCTGGAAACACAGTACGAAGGTGTTTTTCTTGCGGGTTTGTCTCGGTTTGTGGGGCTGGGTCAACTAATGAGGCTCTTGTTCATGTCGTGTTGACTGGGAGGCTGTTGAACGCAGTTTCGTTGCCCGCTCGCCCGGCGCCGCTCCCCGCAATCGTACTCCGTCAATCACAGAGTTAAGGCAGAGCAGCGGGGAAGGGGGGGACATCAGAGAGAAAACCCGAAAATATTTTCCGTCAAATATAATACATAATAAATAAAGTTGTGATTTGTGCAGTAATCTGTGGTGCCCGGTCCCAGAAAGACTATTTTTCAGCAGTCATAAAAACAAAGAAGGCTTTTCATTGGACACTAAATTAATACAGGCCTCTCAGAGCAGGATGATTCATCAACAAATCGTTTTCCAGGAAATGACGCAAACTAAAATGTCACAACATTTTTGTCATTGATGGGCCAGATCCTGACATATGACGTACAGGCCCAGTGCAAGACATCATATAAAAACATTTAGACCTAAACATTGATTTTGATTTCATAGGAATGGGATCGTTGTATGTTTCTCTAAAAATACACTGAACAGACAACCCGTCTTTGATACTTGCTTGTCTAATTAAAAGTAATCAGGTTACATTACTTTTATTTTCTGGTACTTGGATTACGTTACTAATTACATTTTTAAACAAGTATTTAGCAATTGTAGCGGATTACACTTTTAAAGTAACCCTCCCAACCCTGTCAGAAGCGGAGTAGGGTGGGTCCTGACGAGCAGGTAACCCGAGTTTTAGTTTAGCTTTACATGATCCTGAACCAGCTTCACAACCTGGACTGGATCCAGAGTGGTGAGTTATTAATCTGTAACACATTTAGTAACACGTTAAAGGAAGGCTGGACTATAATCCAGCTGGGTTCAGTTCAGGAGCAGAGTTTTCTGTGGGAGACGGGAACTCCCTTTGGGCTTTGTCACTTTTCAAACATGTTACATGCACAAAAAGATAAATAACTCAATGAAGGAAAGAAGACGGAAAGCAGAACATGACCTCTTTAAAGCGAAACATACTTACCGGAAAAACAGACCCGGAAGTTGCCGCCTGGTCCCCACAGCGACACGAGTCCCCATCAGGTCTGTGTGTGTTCAGGTGCCCGGTGCCCACCAGGTTATAAAAACATGAAACACACACACAGATGGGGTGTGTGTGTTCTCCCTCAGCTCTTGTCATCACAGTCTCACTTTGCCTGCTGCCATCTGCCCTGTGAGTGCGAGTTGTTAGCTCACCAGTTGCCAACAACACACACATAAATACACAACACACAACACACACAGCTCATATTACTGGCAGCAGCAGTCCTGACAGATGTTGGTACCTTGAACTAAACACCGTGGACAGATTATCATGGCCACAGGCCCCGGATTCCGACTCACCACTCACCCCTACAGCACACTGCGCGTCCTCCCCCGGGGCCCAGAGTGCGCATGGTTTTAGATCATTAGTGGTTATTTTGACATGTTAAATGAAAATGTGTGTTTGGTTCTCTGCGTGCGCTTTGGGAGTCAGGACACACACCTTAATTTACATACTAGCCGTGAAAGAACATCAAGCACAGAGCCACGACCACGCCAGCCCTCAGCGAAACTCCCCCCCCCCGGCTTTCATCTGCCGTCTTTGAAGAGCAGTCATTGATCGGGTCCAACTCCCCCGGACCGGTTCCTGTTCACCGGCCGTGAGTGACGGCACGTTCAGGTCTCTGTGTCGTCCTGAGTTCATTTTCAATCCTGGATATGAACGTTAAAACGAACGTTCTCCCTCGCGGCTGCTGACGGGAAGCCTGAGAAACAGTCTTAACGCTGTTGCAGAAGTTTCAGGCAGCGAAAGGCTGTAAAGTCAGAAGGAAAATCTAAATATGTGTAATCGCACACCTGAAGATGTGCGAACCTACGAGAACTGATCCGGTCGCACCAGATATTGATTTTCTTCTTCTAACTGCGTGGAAACAGACACTCAGCAGCAAACTTAAAAACTGAGTCATTAACACAAACTGTTTGAATATTCAAGAAAAAAGATTTAATCCAACAATAAAATATAATCACATAAATTAAAACAAACAGTAATAACATGTAATCAAGGTGTTTTTGCATAAACTAGATAAGAAACTGTTTTCAACCAATCACATGACAGGAAACAAAGTGACAGTACTCTGTGAGTCTCTGATGATTTAAACTGTTGTTTCCTAACGAGGCCGTGAGCCCCAGATTGATTTGATTGGTTGATTTGTTTAATGAGGAGAAACCGAGAGACTAATTATCCTGACGAGTCTGTGTGTGTGTTACTGTGTGTGTGTGTTACTGTGTCTGTGTCTGTGTGTGTGTGTGTGTGTTACTGTGTGTGTGTTTGTGTGTGTTTCTGTGTGTGTGTGTGTGTGTGTGTGTGTGTGTTACTGTGTGTGTGTGTGTGTGTTTCGTGTGTGTGTGTGTGTTACTGTGTGTGTTTGTGTGTTACTGTGTCTGTGTGTGTGTGTGTTTCTGTGTGTGTGTGTTACTGTGTGTGTGTGTTACTGTGTCTGTGTCTGTGTGTGTGTGTGTTGCTGTGTGTGTGTTACTGTGTCTGTGTGTGTGTGTGTGTACTGTGTGTGTGTGTGTGTGTGTGTCTGTGTGTGTGTGTGTTACTGTGTGTGTGTGTGTGTGTTACTGTGTGTGTGTGTGTGTGTTACTGTGTGTGTGTGTGTGTGTTACTGTGTGTGTGTGTGTGTGTGTGTGTGTGTGTGTGTGTGTGTGTGTGTGTGTGTTACTGTGTGTGTGTGTGTTACTGTGTGTGTGTGTTACTGTGTGTGTGTGTGTGTGTGTGTGTGTGTGTTACTGTGTGTGTGTGTGTGTGTACTGTGTGTGTGTGTGTGTGTGTGTGTGTTACTGTGTGTGTGTGTGTGTTACTGTGTGTGTGTGTGTGTGTTACTGTGTGTGTGTGTTACTGTGTGTGTGTGTGTGTGTGTGTGTGTGTGTGTGTTACTGTGTGTGTGTGTGTGTGTGTGTCGTGGGAGCTGTCAGTGTTTCTGTTTCTCTTCATGAGTCTCTGGAGATTCTGTGGTTGCTGTGAGAGTTAAAGTGTCTCATGAGGAGTTCAGAGCCGCAGGTGAGGTCTATCTACCTGTGGGGGGGGGATGAAAACAAGATTTGCTAATCACAATGGCTGCGATTATACTCTGCTCACATGACACCTAAAGGCCCGTTTATCCTCATGGCTACGCCGTAGCCATGCATTTATACTTGTGCGTCCGTGTGTCCGTCATTCTGCGATTACACTCCCAAACGCTAGTCGGCAGTAGTGCTGCAGCGTCCACCGTGTCGACTTTTGCCGACCGAGCAGGCTAACTTCCTGTTTAGCGCTCCGCTAACGTAAATGGGGGTAAAATTGTAAACGTGCGGCTGGTGCAGCCTTTTCAAATGTTACTGAGCGAATGGATCACAGTCTGATAGAGAAACGAGTCATTTCGCTCGGGTTGTGACGGTCAAATATATTGATTCACTGTGTTACAGCCGCCGTTTTGGCCGCTAGTAAAAGTTACTTCAAAGTGCGGGGTTACTTCCTGTCGGCTCAGAGGCGTTGTGAGGCTACCCAGCCGACCAATCAGAGTTCTTACGGTCCACATCGACTCGACGTGTAGTTACATTTTTGAGGAGGTGCACGTCAGGCGACGGCGTAGCCTCTGCGTAGCCCCGTAGCCTACGGCGTCGATTCGACGCAGAAGTATAAATTACGCTTAAGAGTAAAGCAGTCTGCAGACGAAGCTTCAACTTTGCACGTTTCGCTGCACTTTGACTTATTTTTGTACAACGGCCTAAAGGTTGGCAGAAGCTGACACCACAGAAACTTCAGTGTCGCACAGGGAATTAAAGTAGCAGAACAGCTTCCTGCTTTGGTGACGAAGACCTGGATCCTGGTCTTCACGTTCTTTCTCTATTTCTGTAGGTAAATGTGAGACGTTGGTATCACACAGACGGGAGACAAGAGGTCAGATTTGAGCTGGATTAAGGGGGATTTGTTGAATTTGTAGTTTAAAATCCAGACTGAAGACATGATGATCTGCACAGAACCGGAGCAGCAGCTCACCTGTCACCTGTTCTCAGGTGATGGTTCAGATACAGATCAAAATAATCTGCAGCCTCCGCGTGAACACAGCTGCAGGTCAGAGGTCAGGTGTGACCGACACAGATGGACTGTGACAGGTGGAGAGGTGCATCATGGGAGAGGAAGGCCATGCTCCAAAAATCAGTCCTGACAGACGCCAACACACACACACACACCCTGTTCTCTCTTTGATTGACAGCTCTGGTAGTTCCACTGTTGGTCGCCCCGGCGACCACGTCCCGCTCCGTTAGTTCGTCTCAATTGGTCGGAGCTGCCTGCCAATCAAACACACAGGCCATGTCCCCGCCCCCCCCCCCGAGACCTGGAGCCAAAGACATCACTCCTCCTCTCAGTCCTTTCTTTCCCTCTTCAGTTTAACTTGCTGCTGCCATCCTCCTCCTCCTCCTCCTCCCCTTCTTCCTCCTCCTCCTCCTCCCCTTCTTCCTCCTCCTCCTCCTCCTCCTCCTCCCCTTCTTCCTCCTCCTCCTCCTCCTCCTCCTCCTCCTCCCCTTCTTCCTCCTCCTCATCATCAGCTCACCGCCCCTCTGCACATCACTGTTCCTCCTTCCCGATCGGTTCTGATGTGGACGACTGAACACAAACAAACACACTGAGCGGGAGGAGAAGACAACAAGGAGGGAGGGAACGAAAGGGAGGAAGGAGGGAGGGAGCAAAGGAAGAACCGAGGGAAGGCTGAAAAGAAAGGAGGAAGGAGAGAGACGTGAAACGAGAGGAGAATAAAACCGTGAAGAGTTTCTCTCTGACGAGTCGTGACAAACTTGTTGAAGGTCACCGACATCGCTGTTTTAACCCCTCCCTCCCGGGAACCCCCCCCCCCCATAAAGTTCGACCTACATCACCCCTCCCCCACCGCCACCTGACGAGCTTTGAAGTGCTAACGAGATGCCGCTTTGCTCGCCCTGTTTACACTGACAGAGAGAGAGAGTGTGACCGCCGTGCCGCCGCAGGGCCGCGTTCAAAGCTGCACCGGAGGGGGGAGGTGGGGGGGGGGCAGAGGGAATCCAGAGGCCCGTGGCCACCAACCACCCTCAGCTCAGGTTTTAATATTTTTGGTGGCTTCCCTCGCTGATGTCAGCAGTTTTTTCTCCCCCGCTCGTTAAGAAAGAGGTTGCCGTGGTGATTCAGGAGGCGAGGTCGTGTCTTTGTCTGCAGCCTGTTCACTGAGTTTACCTGGATGAAGTGTTTTCATCAGTAGCGACGTGGAGGGAGGCTTCGTGTTGATGATCTCAGCCCGGACTCTCCTGGATAAACCATGTGAGCGTAACAGGAAACGCCATAAATAAAAGCGCCTCGCCGGATAACAAGATGATAAACGCTCTCCGGCCGCCAAATCCACCGTAACAGGAGCAGAACAGTGTGAGCGTGACAGAGAAAAGCTTTTTCTAGCCAGAGCTCAGCGCTGACATTTAGAGCTCAGAGAAAAATATTAGGAACAGAGTTTATTAACAGGGAATTTATTTTACACACATTTATCCTGCGAGTCAAAGTAAAGTAAAGTAAAATGTCCCCTGACTGTTATTCTGTTATTATTTAGATTATTATTCCTGATGCATTAAAGTAAAAGCAGGATTTTACTGCTCTGGGTTGAGACCATGTTGTATCAGACTGCAGTTCGTGATTGTTCAGGATTAGTCAGCTGATTATTTTCTCCATAGATTGATTGTAAATAAACAGTGAGTGACTCTGTTTGTTCTCAGTCACAACTTCAGAGTGATTAAAAACACATTAAGATATTCAAAAGGAAAAGCAGCAAATCTTCACATGAAATATTTTTACATGAAAAACGATTTTTTTTAAATGGTTTGCAATTCATTTTCTGTCAATCATCTGAAGTGCCAGCTGATCTCGTACAAACTGTTGGAGTTTAATTTAATACTAAAGATCATATTTTATAAACTCATGTGTTTAGTGTGCAGGGCTGGAAATTAGATTTTCCGTTTGGCGTCTAAATGTTGCTACCCGCGACATTGGCGGGTAAACGTATTTGTATTCGCTCTAAAATATCTTTTTGACGTTAGCTGACAGCGGATCAGCCTTGTTTTTTGTTGTGTGTCGCACTTAAATTGGTCCCCGCTGTACTGCGGGATCTAAAATCGTGTAACACACGGATTAGGGACGTTCACTGGTTGTTGTTTACGTTCATTCCAGGTTTCTTGTGTTTGATTGGCGTAGGTATGTGAGGGGGCGGGCGTTAGGGGCTTGGAGCAGTCAAGTCGTGCTCGGAGAACCTGGAGTGTTTTTAGCATTTACAACAATCCGCGTTGTGAATCCTGTCATGTGAAGTCCGTCGCTCTCTGTCAGCTAACTCATCCTGCAGACTGTCGTTGTTTTCGTTAGGTTGCTGCCTTCAAAATAAAAGCGCATACGCCGTCTGTCGGAGCTGGATCAAATGAATGACATGTATTTGATATTATTGGATCATTTTTACATAATTATTATTCTGTTTGAAATAAATAAACTGTTTTATAGTAGTTTCAGTTTTGTGCCAAAGAATTAAAGGCCCGTCCCGAATAAAGGCCGGGTCAATTCAGTGATTTTAGCAAATAAAAGCCCGGGAACGGTATTATATTATAACATTAAACTAGGGCTGACATTAGTCAAACGATTAGATGCTAAGATGGGTGGAGCCTGATTCGACTGAAAATCTCAGTCGAAGCTTCGCATCGAAAAAAGGATCACGCCATTTTGGCGACATGGAGGAGCTCAACGTCTGATTTTACACAGAACCACCAGTTTTCTCCCAATAAGTTAACATACAGCCTGTTACGATAAACATGCCAACGTTTAATGCTGTAAATAAACATGTAAAAGGAATCAAACTTTCAGTGAAAGCTTTTAAAGGGCCTGAATAAATCCAGAATCGTAACCTGTCGGCCGCACGGCGTGCACGCAAAACTCTGCACAAGACCGGTGAATGGCAGGCGAGAGAGAGAGAGGGGAAAAAAATGGTGAACAACAATAAGCCTCAGTTTAGCTTCAGCTCACAATGACCGCGCACAGAAACCTGATGATTCAGCCGACTGCAGGCAGGACTTCTGCTTCGGATGTGTAAAATGTGTTAACAAGCCTACATTAAACAAAAAGTCTAACGTTCATTTAATAGAATCCTGTTAGTATATTTTGTGGTTTGCTGGATCTTTACCTGCACATGTGCTCATAAATCATTTTTCTGGTTTGCACGTATCTACATATTGTCAGTGTGGAAGGTTCTTCACACAGCCTTAATATAAAGGTTCTGTTTTAACATCGCCCAAAAATGTCCAGGTGCTTCGTTCCAACATATGTGTTTTCTTCTCAGTTTACAGAGGCTGAAAGAAAAGGATCACATGATATTTAACTGAGGTATTAAATACCAAAGACAAGTCCTGCGAGGTCTGAACATGTTCACGGTGCCGTGAAGTTCTGTGAACAGTTTGAGCTCAGTACCGAACACAACGCCTCCTCGCAGCAGGTGAAAGTATCTGGTAGCAGAAAGAACCTCGGAGTGAAGAACAGACTTGGAGTAAATGTGCTTGGTTTCTTCAGCTGGTTGTAAATCTGATGTCACAGAGCTCAGCGCCGTAATTCAACATGCTGACAGTCTGCGGCCGTGAAGAGGAGGAGGAGGAGGAGATAACGCTCCGCCTGCTGATCGGTCAGACTCTGATGACTCCTGGCGTCGGCGTGAATCCCTCCTTCACATCATATTGCAGGGATTACAGCAGCCAACCGGCTTTAACGCTCAACATCAGCTGGAAGTAGGACGCCAAGAGGAAGTAGAGCAAAGGTCAGACAGTGAACAGGAAGTAGGTTTGTGTCTCAGAGACGTGACCGGTCCTGTTTTGTCTTTTGTTGGAGTTAGGCTAACAGTTGCCCCCTGCTTCCAGTCTTTGTGCTAAGCTAGGCTAACTGTGGAGCTGATATCCAGACAGCAGTTGGGCCGCTGATGGAGGAGGGAGGTGATGGAGGGGATGAGAGTCACATTTCCTCAGTCTGAACCGTCTGTAAGCTGATTTCAGAGGATTTTCTGCAGCAGGAGTGTGAAGCGTCCGAGCAGCGAGCGGCGAGCCGGCGTCGGGGCGGACTCTCAGCTAATAGACGTGATGAAGAGGCTGCCAGCTGGCAGAAAGCCCTCGCCGGCCTCTGTGAGCTCTGATACTCCTAAATCCTCAGGAGACCGTTCATTCTCCAGGATATTCTTGCATTACTTTGTCAGGACTTTTTTCTAAGACCGTGAAGCTTCATTAAAGCGAATCAGTTTCCCAGGCTTTCAAGGTTTTCCAGGACATATGGGCCGCTTTGAGCCTGTCTGTCCTTGATTCATCCGGCCGAGGATTCGTGCACATTCAAAACTTTTCCAGGAACCCTTTGCTTTTCCTTGTAAATTTGTCCAGGACTTGCAATCTGCCTTGAAGATAGTACCAGGTTTTCCAGGAGCTCCAAGTTTTCCAGGAGCTCCAGGTTTTCCAGGAGCGTCCTGCTTGTTTTGTATCTGTTAAAGAGCTTCAGCGCTTTGTTCATTCTTTCCAAACATGAAGAGTCGAGCTCCTCCTCTCTGCGTCGGATGACTGACAGGACTAAAGATAATAGAGGGCCAGGCGGGGGCCCCGCGGGGCCAACAGGGGCCACATGACCCACATGAGGGGAGGGGAGGGGTGACAGTGTGTGTGCGCGTTGGTATTTGACAGGCTTCACCTCTCACATCAGAAAACACAAAGCAGCAGCCGCCTCTTATTGTTGTGACTGAGGGGAGGGGTTTGAGGGGGGGGCAGGGTCAATGATATGGGTGGGGTGAAGAGGGGGGGGGCAGTTTGATTGACAGATTCTTCTGAGTCCCTCCTTGGCAGTCTGGAAAGGTCTCTCAGTCCTGGTGTTTATAGCCTCACCTCACACACCGAGGCATTCTGGGTAATCCCACCACCCCTCTTGTGTTTCCCAGATTTACAGGAGACGACTGAGGCATTCTGGGAACCCCCCCCTACCCCACCCAGGTTCCTCAGATTGACAGCGGACGACTGATCTCAGGTTCTCCTCTGAGCGCTCAGGACAACAGATTCTTTCTCTTCAGGCTAGCAGTTTCCCCCCGCTGCCAGTGTTTGTGCTAAGCTAGGCTAACCGCAGATCAGTGTTACAGAGCTTCACATGCAAACTGTGATTTATACGTGTGTGTGCGACATGTTCAGCCAACGTGAAGCCACATACTCTGAATATTACACCGCCCAGGAATCTCTAACCGCCATAACTCCTGTCAGTGCTGCAGCACTGATGCAGATATCTGCGTTTATATACGCCGTGTTTTATTTAATCCGGACGCGTGTGAAGCTCCTCCTCTTTCTGACCTCTGTCTGCGTGGACGTCCTGACACAGTCAGTAAAAGAGAGAAGCTAACACAGACCGTCTGATCGTGGAAATGTGCTGAAAAATAACCTTAAGAGTTCATCAGAGCTGACATCAGTCGCATTTTAGATAAAAGCTTTTGTTTTGAAGGTGTGAAGCCGTTCTTCCTGTGCAGAGTTTAGCCTCACGTTAAACCTCCCGACGTCAGGAAATGTCCTGAGACGCTTATTAAACGGTTTAACCGATGAACGCTGCACGTTTAGCTCCACTACAGAACAGATGAGCGCGTGTTCAGACTGAAGACGTCTCATTGTGGTCGAGGAACCGAGGTCCTTCGGTTACTGATGAACCTTCAGGTCTGCAACACTCAGCAGGAGACAAACACTTTATCTTTAGGACTTTGGGTCATCTTCTCTGGGAGATCTGTCTGTGTGTTGGTGAACGTCGACGGGCGTCTTCACAGTTCTGAGCTCCTGGAACAGCAGCAAAGGACAAGATGGAGGTTTCTGCAAAACAACTGTGTGTCTCAGTGTTTGTGTGTCTGTGTGTGTGTGTCTGTGTGTGTGTGTGTGTGTGTGTGTGTGTGTATGTGTGCGTATGTGTGTGCGTGCGCAGCGGGCAGGATCAGGTTTTCGGACATCAGATCAGATAGCTTTGTCCCGCAGCTTGTAGCTTCTTGTCTGAACCTGAGGGAAACACTGTGGGTATTGTAGCTGAGCCTGTCAGGACAGACTCAGGTTACATTAACACACACACGGCAGCACAATGGGCGGCAGCTATCTCTGCAGGGCATCGATCATGTGACTGCGGGACCGAAATAATAAAGCTGCTCTCTGCTGCTGTGGGAAAAACCCTGCTGCCTGATGGGCCGCCCTTAATTCAGTCATTTCTGCTCCTCATGTGAGCGAGTCCGTCTGCAGAAAGTTTTTACAAACTTTTACAAAGCTGCAGAATAAAAAACGATTAATATAAAAAGAGGAAAATATTTTAAAGTTAAAAACTTTTGACCGTTGAGGGGCGACACGCAGGATCTGGACCCAGGTCTCTGTCAGACTCAGCCTTGGTTGGTCCAGAATTCTCTCATGTTTTAGACCCGCTTTCAGTTTTAGTAGAATATCAAATTTAAAGCTGCAGTGTGTGAGATCGGGACAGAGTTTGTGTTTAAAACATTCAAAAAATGAGACGACATTAATTAGAGACCGGCGTAGAGCCTTTTGCACATGCCCTATGCACAAGTATAAATGCATGGCTACGCTGCACAGCCTACGGCGTAGGTTCGCACGTAGATCCTACGCAGGAGGACAAATGGACCATTATTGTTAGACGACCTGTCCAGGGTCTACGTCTCTCGCCCAATGTCAGCTGTGATTGGCTCCAGCCCCACGCGACCCTGTAGGCAGGAGAAGTGGTTGACGACGGGTGGATGTTATACTAACAGTATACTATTAACTACACATTATAGTCTTTATTAAATCCGCTCATGTACAGTTCCTCCTCCAGGTTGTGCATAGACACTCTGCAGTAGACAGATCTGCCAATATTTGATCCTTCTAGCCGCCGTCTGTCGTTCTGTTTTACATCTGTTTTACTAGTTATTGTTAAATATTGTTTACTGTTTAGATTTCTTCAAGTTGAGAAATACACATTTCAAAATGTTGGTATAAGCGAGCAGACTCATAGTACCATTTGTTGCATTATTATCGATTTGCAATCGCACATCATGCTGTGTTGAAGACTTGAAACTAGCGGCTGAGACCATAAACTCATCAGGAAAGTGTTTACTGGGGGAATTATTCAGCTGAGAAGGAGAAACATTTTCGTTCTGCAGCCGGTGGAGTCGCCCCCTGCTGGCTGCTGGAGAGGACGCAGGTTTAAGGCGCTTCAGTTTTCAGACCTGGAGCTTCCTGCTTGGTTGTGTTGCGGAGATTTCTACTAAAGTTAGCATGCTAACCAGCTAGCCCCGTCCCGTCCTGCGGTGTAATACCACTTTGTGCCTCAGGAGGCGATGATGAGTCACTGCAGCGTTCATCACACAAACGGCGCTCCTTTGACTCCACTGCTGCAGAAGAAGTGACGCCCGCTAATCCAGGAAGACACGAAGCCTCCATCATGATGTTATTTTAAAGGTCAGCTGTGCGTGTGATTAGGGAGGAGGAGCCGAGGGAGTCGGCCTCTGATGGAGGAGAAGGTGAAGCGCTGCCTCCTGCTGGTTGGAGCAAGTGGGAGTAATTACACACTTTACCTTCAATTACTGTAAATATCATGAAGCGACTGATGGAAACGACAAATAATGTCATAAAAAACAATATAGTTTTTACTGAAAAGGTTAAAAACTGAGAACCAGGTTTCTGCTTTAAAGCTTGAATTCAGAAACTGTTTGTGAAGCAGCAGGTGAAGCGTCCTCAGCTCAGTCTCCGGTTCACATCAACGCTCAGGCTTTAATCTGTCAGCAGGTCAGTTTGGAGGCTGACGGACGACCTCGACCCGTCCCGCCCACGCCCGACCTTCGGAGACCTGCTCAGATTAAACAGTAAATCAAACCGATGCATGCTGGGAGCTGTGACATCGCAGGTGTGGACGGTGAAATATACTCAGAGAGTCGCAGCTGCTGGACAAACTGAAAAGCATGCGAGCAAAGACGGCGTGAGAACCCGACCGCCAGACGGCTGTTTCTCTCAGCAGGATGTGAAGTCTGATTCATCTTCTGCCGAGTCATCGATTAAATCACAAACACCAGCTGACGGAGGAGGAGAGACGCCGCTCCATACTTTCTGCTGCCTTTATCTGACAGCTCACTGGTTACCGATTCAGACTTTATATAAAAACACGCCATCAGTTCATAAGATACGGCGCTTTGTTGAAGACGAAACTACAACAGTAGAGAAACGAGGTCGGACGAGCTCCACCGGACAAACTGCTGCTTAAACAATAATAATCAGATGCTTAGTAACACAACCGTCCGAGGGGACGTGTTTCTGCTCTGACTTCATTTAGCTGATGACACTTCTGTACACAAACAATCACCAAGTATCAGGAGCCGTGTGTCTCTAACACACGTGTGTTTGATGGTGGGACAGGTCCACACTGAGGACATGTCCACACCGGGGACACTGGGGACACCGGGTACACTGGGTACATGTCCACGCTGGGGACACTGGGGACATGTCCACACTGGGGACACTGGGGACATGTCCACACTGGGGACACTGGGGACATGTCCACACTGGGGGCACCAGAGACACTGGGGACATGTCCACACTGGGGGCACCAGAGACACTGGGGACATGTCCACACCGCTTTCTGAAATGGCTTTTTCATCCTGAAAAAAATCTTGCAACTAGAAATGTTTCACTAACAGACGAAAATGTTTTGAGAAAAGTTTATTTGCACAATTAGAAAATATGCGCTGCAGTTTAAAAATAGAAGAAACTAACGCTCCCTCCAGAGAATCAACCTACCGATTCTGTTCAGTTTTATTTATATAGCACCAAATCACAAACAGTCACCTCACTCGCTCTGCAGAGCAGCTCCAATCCACTCTGTTATGTTTTTCACAGAAACCCAACAATTGTCCAAAAACCTGCTGTGATCAGTAACTTTAACAAAATCTGGACCCAGTTTCTTCCGTTCTCTCCCTGCGAACACGATAAACAGGTTTGTGACAGTGTCTCGAAACAACTGGGACATTTAACTGAACGCCTAAAGTCGAGGTAGATTTAATATCTTCAGCTGAGAGTGTCGACGTTTCTCCTGAAGCTGGTTGTTTCTCTCTGACTCACATGCTGCTCTCTGTACTGTAGATGTGATGGATGAATGATTGTGATGCTGCGTATTTTCATCTTGTCGACTTTGTGGTAAACTACGTTTCGCCCTTTAGATGCAATACTTTTCCAGCCCGCCGTGTTTTGTAATTTTACTCAGACTGATCCTCTGTTATTATTCCTAATGTTGCGTAAAGCTGAAGACCGTTTCAGTGTTTCATCTGAGCCTTTATGTTACAGACCAGCTCCCGTTTCTGCCCGGATGGCAGCGTCGGGGAGGCGGTGATGTGGCGTCTGTTCACATTTTACACCTCACGCGTCGGCTTGAAGTCAGGAACCTGAAGCAGGAAGTCCTCGACCCCAGTCACCGACCCGGGAGAGGAAGGTTTACCTCCTGAATATGTGCAGCGGTGTTTCTCCTGCTGCCCACTAAACCACTTCAGAATGAGTTTATGATCCATATTAAGCTCTACAGTACTGATTGTTCTTGTGACTCCGCCCCTCTGTGCCTGCACGCCTCCTGTGTTTAAACGAGGGAGCAGCTGTACCGAGGCCCTCGGTCAGCTGAGGGCGGTGGTGCCGGAGAACCCGGCGGTCCCTCGGCCTGCCGTGACGGACAGAGAGCCTCCCCCCATTAGAGTGATGAGTAATGATGTGAGAGGCGAGGGGACAGAGTTCACAGTGAACGCACCGCCTGCTCTCTCAGCTGTTAGCGTCACCCAATCCTTCAGCTAACTGAGTTAGCATGCACTTTGCTAATGGTGTTAGAGAAGACGAAGAGGGCGCGGCGCGGGAGAAACGCCATCAGGACGGTTTTCATTCAGCGGGATGTTTCCAGCTGCTCCCATCGACCTCCGAAAACTCCATCAGGACGACGCTCTGATGCTGCGTTCAGGTCACGCGGGAATAATCACCGCTGTGATTCAGCAGCTCAGAGTAACAGACTCTGGAGGGAAAGTGCTTTAGATCATTAAGATAATGAGATTGTATGGAGGCCCGTTTGTGCCAAAAATACCAGCTTTTACCTCAAACATGACGCTTCAGTAAACATAAAGGCAGCAGAGGCTTTTCACTAATATCATTTTATTTATTTAATACCAAGTTACAAGAGCAGCGTGAAGTTTGCTGGAAGGAATCCTAACTGTTCTGATGTTTCTCTCCATGTGTCACAGCCGTGCGTGAAAGGGTTAAACGTGTTCACCAAAGTCTGCAAATTCACAATTATACAAAACTAATAATCCTTTAAACCTGTTAGCCGTCCTGTTATTTCCAAGCAGAATTATTTTCCTAAAATAAAGCACATATTTAAGTTAAACGAGGCAAAGCTGAATTTAAAACGCGCCGTGATTAACCGGGACTGCTCAGCCAATCGGGACGGAGCGTGAGAAACCAAATCAGTCAGTTCAAACCTCATTACCGAAGTCCAAATTAGCTGTGTTGATTGGCCGGCTCTGAGGGGCGGAGGGTTGCTCATGAATATTCAGAGGCTGGTGAAGTTTGATTAGTTTGTTTTCCGAGATCGATTTGTCGAATGATGATTATTTGTGATAAGGAGGTGCGAGATCTGTGTGTGCTAAATTAAATTATGTAAATTACAGCAACAGCGTGACGGAGCAGCTGTGAGGAGGAGTCGTGAGGAAACAAACACTTGTTACTGATTCACATCAAACAGGTTTACAGGAGAGGACGGCGTCTCTGTTCTGATCCGTGAGCTCGGCCTGAAGCTGTTTTGATGATCTCCGTCTGACCGTGAGGGTTAATCAAAGAATGTTTTTGTCTGTTAGACGTTTGACGACCAGCAGGTCACAACGCAGACTCAGTTCAGGCTGAAACAGAAACATCTGAGACATTTAGAGAACGATTTATTGATAAAAACTGTTCGTTTAAATGATCAAAACTAAAAGTGATTAATTTTCCTGTGTGAAAAAGTTTCTCTGTAATTAAAGAAATCAGAAAAACTTGCAGCAGATGGACGTTGGAACACAGAGTGAAAACACATGAAGTAAAAATACACAGAGTGAGTATAAATGTGTAGAGATGTATTTGTGCTCGCTCACCGTGTCGATGGATGAGGACGATGTGACGACGGACTCTCTGTCAGAACCTGTTCCAGCTTCACGGCTGCTCGTCAGTCTGTAAACGCCTCGTTAAGGAGTCTGTTCCACGCTCTGAAGCTCAAAACGTCCAGGGGCCACTGTTGGTACTGTCCTCTTATAGAAGGGCCACAACAGCATTAAGTGCTTAACAACAAGAAAGTGCAATATTCTGAAAAATGTATTTTAATTTTTTTTTTAATTAACTCTGATTTGCACTTAGAGAATAATATTTACTCAAATGTGGTGCATTCACAAATATATGTAACTCCAAATTATACAGTAAGTTCATCACATTGGGCCCCTGAAGTCCCCACTCAGCTACATTCACGCGTCACACAGCTGCTGAAATAGCTCCTCATTAATAGGCCACCCCTGATGAAAATGGCGAGCTGAGCACTGTTGGTTTTATGGCGAAGGTCAAAGGAGGTGTTTTCTCTTTAATGTACAAACCGTCACCCTCGTGAAAGTGGCCTTCAGTGAACGTCTCTCTGACTTTGGCGCTTCAGTCGCTCACCACGTAACCTGCTGCTTCGGCTGCAGAATCCGCCTCCTCCTTCATGATATAAATCCTCTCTCGTCCTTCTGAGTCCAGTAATCTTCACATTATTTTCCTTTAAAACTCTGTCGTTGCACATCGTAGCATTTCTGTTAAACTCTGTCTTCATCTTCCACCTTCTGTTTTTACTTTCTGACTCAGCCCATTGCTCACATTTGTGACCTCCTTTGACCTTTGCCAGGACAACAAAACCCACTTCCTGTTCTGCAGCTCACCGTCATGGCGGCTGATTTACTGAGAGGCTTTTCAACAGTGACGTAGTTCAGCTCTGAGGCTGCTGCTGCTGTGGGATTATTATATTTTAGTGTAACAGAAACTATTTCTGTGTATTTTTGTACCAGCGACAGACACGTGTGACATCATCTAAACAGTCAGAAAACCTTGTAAAACTTCATTTAACACGGGTCTGAGCAGCTCTGAGCGCTGGCAGCAAACAGGAAGCGAGTCCAGCTGCGAGTCAGATCTCCCGTCTGTAAACACGACGACGCTGCGATAAACAGTTACTTCTGATTAATTGAAGCCTCGGGGGGGGGAAACGCACACACAGACAGGCAGTGATCAATGGGTTCCATGTGTTGGAGCTAAACGGAGGCCCGAGAACACATGGACACATGAAATGTATTAAAACTGGATTAAAATACTTTCTTAATACTTGTTATTCTTGGTGTTAAAATAATAACTAGAACACGTAGTGGACAGTAAGTAAGTTCTCAAGTACTGTACTTATGTACAAATTAGAGATAATTTGTACTTTACATGGAGACATTTCTCAGTATTTTCAGAATTTAGAAAATCGATTCATGGAGAAAATAATAATGAGATGAATCCAGAATGGAAACAATAATCAGCTGCAGTCTGAACAGTTAAAATGAGCTTTACAGCAGTAAAATCCTGCTTTTACATTAATGATGAGGAAATAATAATAATCAAATGTATAATAGTAATAACAGTCACAGGACAGTGAGTACTTTTATTTTTAAGTACATTTTCCTGGTTATACTTTTACTTTTATTTTAAGAACATTGTCAATGCAGGACTTTTACTTAAGTATCTGAATACTTCCTTACACACACACACATATATATATATAACGGAGTATACAATTATTATCGAAACCTGTTGCTGACTGTTTAATAAAGAGTAAAGTTTTGCTTGTGCATTATTAAAGAGGTCATATTCTGCTCCTCTCCAGGTTCCTCATCTTATTCAGAGGTCGTACCTGAACAGGTTCACATGGTTATATTTCTGTCAGACTGCTCATTGCTGCAGCTCCTCTTTTCACCCTGTGCTGAAGGCTTCGTTTTAGCTATGGAGTGATACATCTCGTCTCTAAATGATCTTTGTTGGGAGTCGCACACGCTCAGTTCCTAGTTAAGGACTACTAGCCAATCAGAAGCAGAGTAGGGCGGGTCAGCGAGAAGCCGGTAAACAGCTGCACTAGGGATGGGACGATTACCGGTTTCACGATAAACCACGATAAAACGTCCTGGCGGTTAGTATTATCGTTTAATATTGAATTATCATAAAAACCGTGTTTGATTATCGTGATTTTGCAAACTCGCAGTAAATCCCATCCAGCCAGAATCAGTCTGACGCAGCCGCGAGCATGCAACGTCGTGCGAGAACGAGAGACATGGCGGAAGGCAGTGTCAGTGATCAGGAGATTTTTCAGCCATCCAAGAGGACAAAATACCAAATTACTATCGGGTCGGTAATTTATTTAGCGCTTTTAAAGCTGGTTTCCGTCCAGAAACAGCGGCGATTCGTGTCCAGTATAGACCGTTCGGCGCCGCCATCTTGCCGGTGGCCTACGGAAGCCGTTGGGTTCATTTTAGTTTCGCCGCTACCTCAAATTCTCTCATAGAAGAAGAGCATGTTCGGTAGAGGCGGACTTTATCGGTCTCTGCTGGCGAACCGTAGCAGGTACAACCTCATGCAATATAGCATTTTTTAGAGGAGAATCAGACGTCAGTCTGAGCATCAGTTCTTTTTGAATATTTCCATCTCTTTTTAACAAAACCGTGATAATATTGATAACCGTGATAACTTTGGTCACTATAATCGTGATATGAAATTTTCATACCGTCCCATCCCTAAGCTGCACGTGTTGCCGACCAGCTTGGCAACACGAGCTGTTTTCAGTTCAGAGCAGAGTTTCTGTGGGAGATGGGAACTAACTTTGGCTTTTTCACTCTGCAAACCTGTTACAGCACAAAAAGGTTTATCACTCAATAAAGGAGATGGGGGGGGCAAAAGCAGAATACCACCTCTTTAAATTCTGTTTGCCAACACGCCGACACAGAACCATGCTATCAGCACTTTTTACTTTTGATACTTAAGGACTACTTTTAAGAATACCCATGTACTTAAGTGGAGTAATATTCTGCTTATACTCATGTACAGTAGTGTTTGTGTTCTTGGTCCACTGCCAATAACAACATGTGCTTGTCGCTAACAGGTTGTTCACTCGTTAGCTGGTGGCTAATGTTTGCTGTGCTAACTGTTAGCTGTGTATGACATAAAAACTGAAGAAGACTACGACTCCCAGGGTGCAGTTCACTAACAAACAGCCAATCAAAGAGCTTCACGTCGTGTTGAAGCTTCTGATTGTTGCTGCGTTCAGGTGCTCCTCGGATGGTCCCGTGTCCCGAGCTGCGAAGCCGCTCTTCCTCTGCGGTGTGTTCACGTGCTGTTACTGCAGCACGGACCTGGAACCACTAAAATACTGCTAATAAATACCTTTCCTGATGAATCTATGTTGCCCTACAGGGACAGAAAACTAACCTTTATAACCTGACGCTATGTTAAAAATGACACTTTAGCAAAACATTTAAATGCAACACATGATTTCAAACTATTAATCAAACGTTTCCAACCATCAGCCTTATTGCACATGTATACTTATATAAATACAAATTCTCTCCCCTGTAATGTGTTTGCACAAATTCAGAGTTGTTTTCTATAATTCTTCGTTTTTAAATCTGTTAATGTCGACTTGATGTTAACGTCTTTGTCCAGCACTAAAGAAAATCCCTCGTACGTGTAAAATACTACTTGGCAGTGAAGCTGAACTGACCGAGGCAGGTGTGAACGCCTCCGCAGAGTCTCGGCTCTCTTCGCAGAGCAGCGTCCTCACATCTTTCTCTGGGAAGGTGTTTGTTCTTAGCACAGCTCCCCTGATCCGCTGCGGGCCTGTTAACAGCTGGAGAGAACAGGAAATGACATCATTTCTCTTCCTCAGGTTCTTCCGGGGCGAGTACACGGTGGAGGTGGCCATCAACGACTACCTGGACATCTACTGTCCGCACTACGAGGTGGCGGAGCCCGCCGAGCGCATGGAGCACTACGTGTTGTACATGGTGAACTACGACGGCTACACGAGCTGCGACCACCACAGGAAGGGCTTCAAACGCTGGGAGTGCAACCGGCCCCTGAGCCCCAACGGGCCCCTCAAGTTCTCCGAGAAGTTCCAGCTGTTCACGCCCTTCAGCCTGGGCTTCGAGTTCAGGCCCGGACACGAGTACTACTACATCTGTAAGTACTGCTGAGAAGCATGTGACTGGATCCCCGGGTCCCTTTCACATCAGGGTCTTTTACTTTTAGGGTTTTCTGGGTTTTCCTTGGATCTTAAAATTTCTACATCAGATGTTTCCGTGCGAAGGCAGTCTGAGACTGAAACCGAACCGCCGGCAGCACGATTCTGTCTGTTAAAACCAGTCTCGTATTGTTTTACAGCGCTGAGGTCCTTTACGGTTTTTTGTTGTCTGAATCAAAAAACAAGAAAAACAAATTTTAAATAAAGGTCCAATTTCTCTGTTTGAAAAAAAGACACCTGGAAGTAAAAGTAAACATGTACATGTCCGGCACCACAGCAGGAAATATTAGAAGAACAGAATAAATAAATAAACCTGGACAGACTGACGGAGCTCTGCCAGCAGCAGCAGTTTAACCTGGTTCACGTTCACAGTCAGAGTCCCGTTGGGTGCAGGACAGCCTGTGATATAGTTTGACCTCAGTACAGCGTGAAGAGCTGTTGCTGTTCCTGAAGGTCAGTCTGGCTGCGGTTTGAGTGGACTCGGACCTGAATGCCCTCCTGATGTGATGCTGCAGCTCTGAGCGGCGTGAACTCTGTTTCAGCAGCCGAGTCGTTGTTTAAGACAGGGAGGGGCCACCTGAGGGGCCACCTGAGGGGGGCCGTCAGTCTCTCCTCAGAGCTTTGAGTGATGGCGTTACAGATGGACGAGGTCACGTGATGCCGAGCTGGTCGTCTTATTTTCTTTTGTGTGCAGACCCAGTGAGTGTTCTGCTCAGCCAGGACGTTTTAAATATGGGCTCAAAGGCCTGAGTGAAGTCACAGGAAGACTTTCCCAGAGGGCCGTGCAAACAAAAAACAAGTACAACTGCAAACAGTTGTAAGCGGGGTCCGAACCCTCGGCGCCAGTCGCGTCCCCCGCACCGCAGAGGCCGCACGAGTCGAACCGGACACCCCACAGTTGACGAATCAACAACAAGGAGTTTGAAATTAAAGGGATTTCTGGTAATGAGATGTAAAATGAATGGATGTCTATGGGAGTGTCATTTCATATAGGGTTAATAGCGCCACCTAGAGGCCGATTGACACCAAATATCACACAGCCCCTGTGGAGTGCGGACCACATAAGGTCCCTGAGTTTGGTGTAGATCGGCCATTGCAAACCCAAGATATGACATCAGACATCATGACTTGTGGTTATAGTGGAACAAATTTTTCAGGTTAAATAGCGCCACCTAGGGGCGGGTTGCACCAAATCTGAGGGAATCTTAGAGAATGCAAAACAACAGGGTTCCCAGCTGCTCCGCTGGTGCCGGGAACCGCCTTGCGTTTACGGGCTCCCGGGCTTGGACCCCTAATTAAAGTTAAAGGTGCGCCGTCCCTCAGAGCTCTGAGCACCTGCTCCGCCCCTGATATAGAGGCTGTCTTTGTTGACCCTCAGGAGCAGATCCTCCTCCTGCCCCAGTCATGATATTTATATATTTATTAACGCCTTTTAAAGAATGTTTGTGCTCACATGTTGAATAAATGATGCGCCTGGATTCTCCGCGGGACATAATGTTGTACATCCTGCACTCAGGAGCAGAGAGCAGCTGTGTCTCCATGTTTCAGTGCTGAAACAGAGTTCACAGCTCTCAGAGCTGAAGCTGGTGATGAGGATGATGATGCACATAAGGAGGGTGCAAAGAAACCAATAAACATCACTTGAAATGAGGAGGATTAAATCCATCTGGATCAACAACCTGGATTTAAACAGACAAACTCATACTGCCCCCTGCTGGCGGAGATGGAGAACAGCAGCTCAACTAACTGGAACAGCTCTGCAAGCAGTTTTTACTGAGGAGGTCAAAACCAATCAGGGTGCTCGCTGTGAAAATAGATACATGAACAATATCAGACCGCAAGTTATGACTTTATTTAAGTTTTCTTCTAGTCCTGCATATTTATTTTGACATATTCACTTTTACTTCCGGGTCACCTGTCTCGCTTTTCCTAACGTCTGCCTCCAAACAGAGAAACAGAAAGAAGGAATTTTCAAAAACCTAAATTAGACCGTTATTTAAAATTCGGGTTGTGTGATGGCGCTAAACGTTTCGCTCGCCGTCTCTCGGCTTCAGGGACACACGGCTCCCAGGTGTTTGTTTCCCCACAGAGAGACACTGAGGGCGAGCTTGTTTTCGTCCCCGGTGCGTCCCTGCTGGGAGCCATGACGGCAGCAGCATCAGAGAGGCATGTTGTGACAAACACCTGGAGGGGCGGGGCTGCAGACAGACCCAGGTGACTGTAACCTGTAACATAGTCTTCATCGTCTCCCTGACGACAGCAACATCAAACCACAGACGGGTCCGATAATTAGAAATCACCTGTTAATTTATTTGTTGTTTTCTATGAACAGTTTGATGCACTTTGAGCTGCAGAGTGTGAAACCTTTATCATCATCATCCTCAGACGTCTAATATTAATGTTACTGTTGTTAATTGAAGCAGCAGAGACTGAAAGGAGCTTTAACACGAGCTGCTGTCAGAGTGTTTGTGTCTCTGCAGAATTTGTCGTCCGGTCTGGAAAACTTTTCCTAATCTGTGGCTCATTTGGACGAAAAGCTTCCAGCAGAGACGCAGTTACATTTAAATGACGTGTAATGAGTCTGCGTGCTGCAGTTTACATGAGGACCGTGAACGCAGCGTCTGCAGGTCAAACAGCTGCTTTCAGAGTCAAAACACAAATCTGAGCGTTTCAGTCTCTTAGTGATTGAACTCAGATTTTTACACCTTATCAGAGCTCCTGATTCAGACGATGAAGCTGATCAGCTTCAGGACGTCATGTGACCTGTTCTCTTCACGAGGCATAACAGGGAGACTTTGGCGTCGCTTTTAAACGCCTGGGTACCTTTTTAGTGCATTTTTGTTGCTTCAGGGGCCCCTAGTTGATCTGCTGCCCGTTTCAGGGCCCGTAGTTGATCTGCTGTCTTCTCTCTGCAGCGTCTCCACATCCGAACCTGGCTGGGAAACCCTGTCTGAAGCTCAAAATCTACGTCAAGCCAACCAGTGAGTCTCTTCTTCCTCTTACAGAAACTTTGTCCTTCGACATCCAAAGCACAAGTTTTATTTTCACATCTTTCCAGCTGCCCTTAACTTTAACTTTCTTTGGACGGCTGAGAATCATTTCCATATGATGAGCCCGTCTCTCCTCTCTACGTTTGTAGATTGCTAAGGTCATTCCTCGTCTCCTTTCCTGCCGGTTCACGGTTTATGTGTTACCATAGCTTTGCAGCTCCAGCTGATGTTTATAACATCGTTGCAGTCTGTGTTGTGAACGCAGCTCTGTGTGCCAGTGAAACGTAAGGATTTTATTGAACACAAACAGGCGTCTGTATTATGTTATTATGTGTATTAGTTCATTACAACACAACTGAGAACACGATGCCACAGACGCTGATAACTAAATAAACTACAGGAAGCGTCTCAGATTACGCAAAATACAATTCTTTTGGAGTGAATTCTTTCTGTCAGTATGTTTTAAGGATTTTAAAAAGACGGTCGGTTTGTTTTTAACGCTTCTAAATCAGGAGACCTGAATAACGTTCACACCCATGTGGAGATTCAACAGTTTTTTATCCTGTATCTTCCTACAGATGATGATGTGAATGGAGAAAATGACAGTTATCACGTTAAAGCAAATTGAACATCTAACCTCAGCTGTCTCTGTGTGAAGTTCAGGCTCCTCCTGGATATTAAATGTTGATCTTTCTGCAGCGTCCAGTCACATGACCTGGTTACCTCTGACTGAGGCTCCTGTGTGTGAAGTATTTTAAATAATCTCCCCTTTATAAGCCTGTCGTTTAAAACCTGACTCAAAGTCTCGTCTCGGGTTCTGTGGCGTCATGTTCTCAGACGTCTGTTTGAACTTCTGTGTTTGATAAAGCGGATTAGAAGAATTTAAACTTTATTTGCCTCCACGTGTGAACAAACTCTGTGCAGGAGCCACACAGAGGCCACAGAGCAGCGTTCACAAACACCCTCTGCCTTTTACACAACATCTCTAAACGCCAGCTGGAGATAGAAAACTATATTAGAACAAAACGGCAGGAAAAGCAGGTTGTTGATTAATTTTTATTAAGACGTTTCCAGCAGGAAAAACTTTGAGGATTTTGTTTCAGTAAAACGCAAAACGTGTTTGACGCTGGGATGAACGAGAGTTCTTCTGTTGCTTTAATGTAACTTTACAGTGACGTAATACTGCGACAGTTCAGGTCCCATTAACGCCGTCCTAAATATCTAAAGTACTAAAAGAATTACCGGTCAAAGTTTCAGAACAGCCACGTGTCTCTGGTGCGTACTGAAATATAAGTAATGACTTTAAAGGCTTCATTTCTTTCCACTGCTGCAGAACACTTTAAAGTTGTGGACTCGTTATTGATCCCTGAAAAGTCTTTATCTGACATAAACTTTCTTTACCTTCATTGTAGGGCTGGACAATAAAACAATAATTATCGCAATATAATTTTCTTCAGTAACAATATAATAAATATTCAATAAGTGTTTGATTGTATTCACCTGAATCAAACAAATTTGGACTTCATTCTTTTATTAAGATGTTTATTTTGTCGAGGAAAAAGGACTGAAAAAAGCTTTTACTGAATTTTACTGCTTTTAGTGGTTATTTGTTGACAAAGAATTTATCATAACTGTTTTAAATGTTCTCCCTCAGATTTGAGAAGCGATCCACTCAAGTGTTTGTCATGTTCTGACCATAAAGAAAAGTTTAAAACACAATTAACCATCAGGTTTCTTCAACTTTCACTCAGGAGCAAAAATCAGCCTTTAAACTCGAAGGAAATAAAAATTTGATTCTTGTTGTGATAATTATCGATCTCGGAAGATATGAAACTTTTGGCCACATCGTCCAGCCCTTCTTTCTTTGGTTATCCTGCAGAAGTGGAAGGAAATGAACCACATTTCTACAGGAAACTCACCCTCAGAAGCTTTATTTGGACAATATTATATTATATTATATTAATGAAGGCAGACATCAGCTGATCCTTCAGTGAAATAATGAACAAAACTCCTTCATTTAACTTTAGATCTGAAAATGTTTTGGTGACATAAATGTTTTTAACTTTGGCAGTTTGCTGCTTACTTTGGTTCCATTTAACGTTTTTCACTGGACATGAACTACAAACATGGAGCTGTTCTGATACTTTGACTATTTACAAAACATCTTACCTCCTAAGTTAAGAGACATGTAAGAAAGTAATTACAGTTAAAAACTGTAAAATGATGCATTCAGGAGTCACAGCATGTTGGACAGTGTGCAAAGTTATTTCTCCAAACTCTCTGAACTCACCCTCAGAAATCTTACATTAATAATCAGATCTGATTTATGCTCTGATTGGCTAATTGTCAGTGTGTGGTGTGCAGATTAATAATCACTGGGTGAAAATAACACTTGACCAAACTTTAACCCCTTTTAAAAAGATTTGTGAATTTGGCCTTTATAAACAAAATTGACCTGACTCAACAGTCTGCTTTTATTCTGAAGGTCAGAGACCTTATTGTTTATTGAGCGAACATCCAAATACATATTTACATTTCAGAGTGATGGTTGAAGATACTCGAAGACGTTTGGGCCTCACATCCAAGAGGCGTCTTCAGTTCTGAACGACTTGCTGGGTGTCCAGGTGATGGATACCTCTTGGTTGGTTTCTGTAACAACAGTAGTTTGAGTCACATGAGGCCAAATATGAGCATTTGTTCTCCTGGGAAAAGATGGAAGGACGTATTGTAGGTGGGTGATATGTGGCGTCTCAGCCCTCGTCCCCTGTTGAGAGATGGTTCCTCCACTTTTGTGTCATTTATTCTTCAGATGTAGGTAAACTGAGTCCTGACCGGAGGAGTTGGCCCTTCTGTTGAGCCTTGCGTTTGTGTACAGGTAATTTAGTTTCCCCAATACATACAGGTCTCAGCGTAGACTAGATCGCTTTTCTTGTGTTTGGGTGTGCGGTTCTTGGGGTGGACCAGGATCTGTCTTAGCGTGTTCTTGGGTTTAAAAAAAACTCTTCTTTTCCTCATCCCCCTGTAGTTTTGGTCTTCTTCCTGGATCTTGAGGCTTTAAGTGCCCCCTTCAGGCGTTTAACCTCCTTCTCTTGGGCTTAGGTACTTGTTGGGGGGTCCTAATGACCCTAGCTTATTCTCCAGCGGGTGGTGGAAATCAAAGTGTAAGTGTTCCTGTAAACTTCAGTCCAGAAAGCCAAACTGTTGCTGACGTGTGAGCTTGATGTTGATGTGTTCTGTGAAGCTTTGCATTTCCTGGCTTTTAATTTTGACCCACGTGTCGTCAAAATACCAGTGGCTCGGCTCTGCTTTCTGCTCCCCCCGTGTAATGTTGGCCACAGTAGGAGATACCCATGAGCCCGTGGCACAGCCATGAATCCCCCGTTGTACTGGAAATAGGTGATGTTCAGAAAAGGTCCAGCAGTTCACAAATCTGGGCTTGGCTGAGGTTGGTTCTGTTGTACAGGGTGTGGTCCTGTTACAGTCGTGTCCTTGCAGTTTCCACTGTCGCCATGGTTTCATCTGGGCCAGTTTCAGTCCTCGAACCTTACAGACTACAGAGTTTTGGACGTGGTGAGGTCTGCTGCCGACCAAGTGGGCTAGGACAGCAGCTCAGTGTTCGGTAATGTTGTGGGTAACAAAGTCGATGCTGCTGGTAATGGACCGGAGGGGCACTTCCGTATGTACATGAGGATACAAGCGGTGAAATTGTTCCCGGGTGATGTTGTTTTCCTTCTGTAGCTGTTGCAAACATTCAATGGCTCTGTTCTTATATCTACTGGTGGGATCTCAGTACAGTGTTTCATTAAGTGTATTAGCTAGCGTCACTGAGTAGTGTGTTAACCCAGGCATGGTAATCCTGTGTTTAGGACCAGTGTGCACCCACCCTTGACAGCAGGCAGTTTAGTGATGTTACTGCCTCCCTTTCCTGAGCGGTGAGGGTGGAAAGTGGTGCCAATAGCTGTTCAGGTTCTGTTAAGGTGTTTTTCCTTATGGCTGATTCTGTAGCTGTGATGAGGTCAACTATTGGTAGCTGCTGTGACGTGATGGCAAAGTTTGATCCACTGGACAGAACGTCTTGCTATGGTTAGAGTTCCCTATCTGATGGGTTCTTCACCCATCTGTTGTCCGTTTCATACAGTGTGGATTCATTGTTCTTTTGCCTCCAGGTAGCTTCTTCTGTTTTCTCAGCATTGCCGGCTTGTGACAGCAGGTTTTGAATTTCCAGGTCTATCCTTGCTTGCTCTTGGAGTGTGCAGTGGCCTCTTCCTATACTGTACTGGGCAGACGCGTTTCCAGTTTGTGGTCTAAGCCCTCAGACTTATCAGGAAGCTGATCTGTTTCACTCTCACTTAGTAGCAGGTATTGTACCTTCTCCAGGATCATTCCGGCTCTGTGTCCTTTCACCGTAGATCCTAGATGTAGGCCGTTCGGTATAGGCCTATGTTGTCGGCATCTCAGGCTAAACCGTATGTGATTATTGTTGTCTGCAATTTTCTATACGTATCTGAGCGTCCCAAAATGCTTAGAAAGATGTCTGAAGATTCTAAAAGTCCAGTACCCCTTGATTTTAACCATGACCTGGAGAATCTTCACACATCTTTCTAAGCATTTTGGGACAGTAAAAATGGTACTGAAGTATGATAGAACACACAGGAAAGTAAATCCATGTACCCCTTTATCCTGAGACGCTGACAACATAGACTCATACCAAAGAGCTGGAATGATCCAGGAGTAGGCTCAAAACCAGCTCCTGAATGAGAGAGTGAGAACAATCAACTTCACCACTGAAGCCCTGACTTACTCTACAAACTGGAAACACATCTGTCCTGTACAGTGTTGGAAGAGGTCACTGATATTATCAAGAAAGCTCAACTATCTCAACTCGCCAAAAGCAAGGAAAGTGCGATAATTCCTAAACCTACAATCACAAGCCGGCAACACTAAGATAATTCCACACTGCATGAAACAGCCGGGTGAAGAACCCGTAAGAACGGGAACTCTCCTAACCACAGCAAGACGTTCTGTCCAATGGATCAAACTTTGCCATCACAGCTTCAGAATCAGCCATAAGGAAAATCAACGTAACAGAAGCAGAACAGCGACTGGCACCACTTTCCAACATCCAGGAAAGAAAGGCTGAGACATCACTGAGGATCAAAACATCCCTATCCTACAACCTGCTGTCAAAGGAGGCTGCACCGAGGTCCTAAACATAGAGGACCACCATGCCTGGGTCAACGCACTGCTCAGTGACACTAATGAAACTCTGAAGTTTGGTCCCACCAGTGGATACAAGAAAAAGGCCATAGAGTGTCTACAACAGCTACAGAAGAAGAAAATCATCACCCGGGAACAATATTACCGCTTGTAAGCAGGAGAAGCCGTCCCACGGCTACCCAAGACACATAAAGAAGGAACCTCTCCCAGATCCATTATCAGCAGCATCAAATCTGTTACTACAACATTGCCAAACGCTGTCCTAGCCCCCTTGGTTGGCAGCACGCCTCACCACATCAAAAAAAACTCCACTGACTTTGTGAACAAAGTTCGAGGACTGAAATGAAACCAGCATTAGCTTAGCAACGGAACAAACCTCTGTCTGAACGCCATCTATTTCCAGCAAAACAGGGGATTCTACAGACAGAAGCACGGCTGTGCCATGGGCTCATCAGGATATCCTATTGTGGCCATAATTTAAATGGAGGGAGCAGAAAGCAGAGCCCTGAACTCCATCAGAGCCACAGGTACAGGTATGTGGCACCAAATGGGTCAAAATCAAAGCCAGGAAGTGCAGGCCTTCGTAGAACACATCAATTCTCTGAACAGCAACAGCAAGTTCACACGAGAAGATGTCCACAACAGTTTGGCCTTCTTGGACTGGGCCATACACACTGAAGAGGACAGGAGCCTGCACATTGGAGTTAACAGGAAACCGCCCCACAAACCAAAGGTACCCTCTGGAGCTTAAGCTAGGGGTCATCAGACCTCTGCGCCTCCAAGCTGAGAGTATAAACAGCTGAAAGGGACATCCTAAATGGACCTTTGTGAAAACAGCCGCAAGATCCAGGAAGAACAGCAGCACTATGGGGAAGAAGGTCAAACGCAACAACATTGTGATTCCATACGTGTCTGAGTATCAGAGACACTCAGGAGGATTTACAAGAAAAGAAACATCCCTGTGTTCTTTAAACCCAAGAACACGCTAAGACAGATACTGGTCTACCCCAAAGACCGCACACCCAAACACAAGGAAAGCAGTCCAGTGGATGCGGCCCAATGCACAGACCTGAACACAGAAGGGCCAAGTCCTCAGGTCTCAGCAGTTCACCTACATCTGAAGGAGAAGGGACACTTTCAGTGCTCATACTGTGGACAGATGGTTTGAACGAGGAGGGAAAGAAGCCGTTTAAACCAGAATAGAGAGACCATCTCTCAACAGTGGAGGAGGGCTGAGACGCCACTTACTCCTTACCTATAACGCCGTCCTCTCATCTCTTCCAAAGAGTGTGAAGAAACACTCATTTCACCTCAGGTGAATCCCACGACTGTCGTCACGACAGCCAGGACAGGAGCACTAACGAATGAAGCGGCATCACTTTCGACCCCGCAGACTTTAAATACCTGAGACAGTCAGAAGTGAAGAAGCCTCTTGGATCAGGTCTTTGAGTGTCTTCAGTGTTGTTCCTGTTCAGTGTTAACGTCGCCATCAACCCGGGACGTGAACCTGCACGTCAGAGATGACGTCATTAAGGGGGAGGAGCTAAATAGATTAAATATATTCTTCTTCTTTAGTTCACCTTACCGTTTGTCTCTCTCTCAGATGACTCGGTGTACGAGTCTCCGGAGCCCTTCCTGACAGACGACACCACCGGCGGCTGCAGCTTCGCTCTGCCCCGCCTCTCCCTGCTGTCCGCCATGTTGCTCGCCCTCCTCCTCATCCTCCTGCTCGCCTCCTCATAGCACCTCCTGCTCTTCGTCCTCCTCTTCCTCCAGTGGGACCGGTCTCCGTCCTCCCGTCACTCTGAGGAGAAACATCCAACCTGAGGCAGAAAACTAACCCAGCTCTGTCTCGCCTAAACACAGCTCAGCCTATCAGAGGAGGCTGAGGTCGCTGGTGGGAGGAGCCTGGAGCTGTATGTGGAGTCTCTGTAATCCTGGGGTCACCTGTGATGGACGTATCCGCTGTGGGTGACAAGTAGAGACTCCATTGACTCCCATGTTAAATGGACATGATGCAGGTTTAAACCCTGTAAACGTCCTGCTGCCTCTTTACTGCCACATCTTTTAATTCTGCTGCCAAAATCAGTACAGATGCCAAAACTTTACTTTAAAATACATTTTTCTATCCAACCCTTTTTTATTCAACAAATAAAAGTCAAAGGGCCACACCAGCGGTTCAACATGTTGTCCCACAAATCTACAGAGCCCCCAAACTTCCAAAAGACGATATTTGTTTCATCATATCAGGAGAAATGATTTGCTTGTGCACAAAAGATCTGATTTTTCGCAAGATGTTACTTATTTGTGTGTACATGCAATAAATAATTATCTTTTAGGACTTTGTATGCAAATAGAACGAGATACCTGGTGCACACCAGTGAAGTCCTAAAAGATAACTTTTTATTGTGTGTGCTAGTGTCGTAGTCAAGACCGACCAAGCCGAGACCACGTCCAGACCAAGACCAGAGTTTGAGACCGAGACTTTTAGCGGCTGAGTTGTTAACAAATAAATCAGACACTTCAAATGCAATTTATTGATATTCCCAAAGTTATGGTCCTGAAATTAAATCCCAAGTCTTCGATGTCAGAGACCGAGTTCAAATGCGGTCTAGACCATCAAAAAGTGTTCTTAAGACCGGTCTCGAGTACCACAACACTAGTGTGTGCAGAAATGCTCGTTTGTTCCTTCGAGGTCCTAAAACATGATGGATCTAATTTACTGTTTAATATCTTGAGTGCACCACTAAAAGCTAAAGAACACAAACCGAAAATCTACTTTCAGGACGTTAGGGACTCCAGACAAGTCACCTTTACTTAAAGGGCAGTTTCACTGATTGTAAACTTGGGCCGTTTTTCCACATATGGTGGTGTTTGAATGACTCGTAGGTACATAAGGTTTTGAAGCCGTGCAGTAGAGGCTTCAGCCGGCAGCTCGCTCTGAAATCTGATGAGAGGCAAGCTGCTGCAGGAAGACGCCGCTGGAAGCGTGCGTCAGAGAGGGCAGTTTGTTGTGTTGGAGTAACGTTAGGAAATGAAGTCTTGCTAGAAGCTCCTCTACGTACACAGCAAACTCCTCTCCCTCTTTTCCGCCGCCGTCTTCCTGCAACAGCTCGGCTGAAGCCTCTACTGCACGCTTTCAAACCTTTTGCTTGATCAGGGGGATCAAAACATCCAGTGACTGTAGCATTTCAGCTAACAGGTTTAAATCAAACGATCAGAAACAGATGTGTAGCAGATATTTACCCGAGGGGAGTCTGAAACAGGGTCAGTGCAGTCCAGCTTCAGTCTGTGGGGAAATGAAGGATGCAGCAGGAACTCATCAGCTGATCACCTTTTCTGTTCCATCATCCAGTCTGCATGAAACGCCAGCAGAAACAGATACCTGAGCTTCAGCTCTCTGTCCTACTGCAGCTGTTTGTCCAACGCAGTTTCTCTGATGAAGACAGTCAGAAATCAGCCACAGCTGAAACACACAGCAACAAAAGTTAACACTCATGAACTTCAGCCCTTCTAGACAGATGAATGCGCCTCTTACTGGGCTGATTTTCAAACTAATAATGTGACAGTCGTTCGAAAAACTGTTTAAACTATTAAAACTGTCCGACAAAATCGGTTCCTGGATCAGAGTCATAATTCAGTTTCAATCAACACCTAAACTCTCTCTCTGATTGGTCGGTATGCAGCTGACCAGCCTGAACTTCAATCAATATATTCAATTAATCATTTTGTGAAGAAAGTGTCAAACAAAAAGTTGTGAAAGCGTCTTTAGTTTGCAGAGTCTGAGATTCTTCAGTCCAAAACACAGAAAAGTCGTCACATTAGAGAACAAATGCAAACAACATGTATTTATGGTGTACTCGACATTACTCAGTAATATAAAGTGATCCTAACATTTTAATCTGGATTTATATCAAAAAATGAGCTTCCAGTAGATCACAACAAAAATCTGTTTGATGTGACTGATGACGCCTAAAAACAGTCAAATCTGTGGCTACTGACGCTAACGTAGTTTAACAGGCATACAGGATGAGCTAGCGCCACTTTAACGCTTGAATGAGCGAGCTAGCGTCCCTTTAATGCTTGACGGAGCGAGCTAGCGTCGCTTTAGCGATTGACGGAGCGCGTCACTTTAACACTTGGAGCAAGCTAGCATCGCTTTAGCGATTGACGGAGCAAGCTAGCGTCGCTTTAACACTTGGAGCAAGCTAGCGTCGCTTTAATGATCGACGGAGTGAGCTAGCGTCACTTTAACACTCGGAGCAAGCTAGTGTCGCTTTAATGATTGACTGAGCAAGCTAGCGACACTTTAAGACTCGGAGCAAGCTAGCGTTGCTTTAATGATCGGAGTGAGCTAGCGTCACTTTAACACTCGGAGCAAGCTAGCGTCGCTTTAATGATCGACGGAGCAAGCTAGCGACGCTTTAACACTCGGAGCAAGCTCGCATCGATTTAGCAATCGACAGAGCAAGCTAGCGTCACTTTAACACTCGGAGCAAGCTAGCGTCGCTTTAACGATCGGAGCGAGCTAGCGTGGCTTTAACACTCAACAGCGTGAGCTAGCATCGCTTTAACGTATGACAGGATGAGCTAGCATCAATTTAACGTTCGACAGGATGAGCTGTCTGTTTGGAGGAGACCATCTGTGGCCGAGTCTGTACAGCAGACATCGAGTCGTCTTTATAAATCCTATAAAAAACGATCAGCTGTTGAGCCTGAGTCCGACCTGTCGTTTCTGCTGATTCAGATTAATAGTTTGGATGTTGTGGCTCGTTTCTTTGACTGTAATCGTCAGTCATGAATATAAAATAATCATTTGAAGCTCTCTCTCTCTCTCATTTTTCCTCTGTCTCTCGCCCGCCTCCAGCAGCAGAAGCCTTTCACTTCTATAAATCTGCCAAAGACTTTTCTTATGGGGGGAGGGGGGGACTGCTACAGAGTTATCTGTTGACCACGCCCACCTCTGCAACAAGGGGCGGGGTTATGCCAAGGGGAGGAGTCGCATCATAGTTTTGTTTCTAAGTCATTTTGTTGTAAAATAAAAAACGAATGTTCTGCGCAAAACAAAAATGAACCAATCAAAAATGGCCTTTTTCCCGCTGGTGCTGAATTTTTAGTGACTGACTTTGTTTCTAGGGAAACAGCGACACCGTGTGGTCGAGAAGACTTTTCTCTCCTCTTCATCTCCTCATCTCATCCCTCCATCTCCGCTGATGGAGGAGGAGTGTGTCCTTGTGTGTGTGAGCAGGGGCATGCTGGGAAATGCAGTATATATAAATATATGTATAACGAACGCACTGTGATGGAGGACGGACGGAAGATGTAGCACTTGGACTCTTGTGGAGGACGACGGAAACAGACGGACGCGTCCTTGCCGGAACAAAAAGAGCAAAAATCAAGTTTTTGTTTTATTTTTCTGTTTTCAAAAAAAACGCAGGACGAAATTCATGAGATATGAACTCATCTGGAGAGAAATGAAGGAACCGGTCAGGTGTTTGTTGTTGTTGTTGTTGTTGTTTTTCTCCTTTTATGTTCCTGCTTGCATCACAATGCATTCTGGTCCTTGTAGTCCTGTGCTTTGTTGAATAACAGTTAGGTGGGTTCTCTGGTCCGTCATCCCTTTCTTTGTTCCTCGTCGTCGTTTTGTGTGGATGGAATCCGTTTTTTCGTGGCGTGAGAAATGTTAACGGAGCCGGAGGAGGGAAAATGTTCCGGTGGCGGTTTTGTGGGCGGAGTGAGACCTCCCTGCTGTCTCTGGTTTACAATCATCCTGAGAGGAAAGTGTTTTTCTACATCTAAACGTCTGCATATTCTATTCTCTGAAAGACAAAAAAATCTGTTTTTGTATATTTTCTTATTGGATGCTTATAAAGTCCCGTTAGAGAATGCATTTATCTGATTGGCTAAAGAGCTAACGAGGGGTCAGAGGTCACCGGGCCTCATCAGGACACTTTTTCTGCACTGCATGAGCAGGAAAAATAAAACTTCAAATTACATTTACTGGTTTAACTTTGAAGACGATTTCAGAGAGAAAAGAAAAGAAGTGTAGGAATCTGTGTTTGATAAATGCACCAATAAAAAATGTTCCACAAAAAATAATCTGGTTTCTGTTTCATCCAGTTTGTTCTAATATGTAAATTTTAATGTTTTTCAGAGTGTATAACTCTTTGTCTGCTAGTTTATTAAGTATATTTCATCTTCATCCTCATTGTATGTAAAACACAGGTTTGTCTCTCTCTGTCCAGGAGCACAAATACTGCAGCAAAATATAAAACTACTTTAATAGAACTTCAAAAGTACAGGACTTGAGTGAATGTCTGTTTTCCACCACCGAATCATTTAATATGAGTTTATTAAAGAGAACGACGGCTCTTTGTGTTGGACGCAGACGACGGTTTGACGATTTTTCCACAAGTTCAAACTATTATTTTAAATTTAGAAAACTTTCAGGTAAAGAGACAGCGAGGTTACAACGTTATTTAGAAGTCTGGTCACATTTCACCTTTGGCTCGTCCTCAGCGCACGACTGGAGGATCAGATATTCACATGAAAATGATTGATGTTTGATAGAAAGTCAAGCTGAGTATCATTCAGTGAAGTACTGCACTTGAGTACAAATTAAAGGTACTTGTACTTTAGGTTTTTCTCCTTCTCAGAGGGAGATCTTGTACTTTTTACTTCTTTATCTGGCAGCTTCAGCTACTTTACAAAGTCAGATTTTTACACACAAAAACACGAAGAGTACATTAAATATGATGTTTGTTATAAATTACACAGTTTATACAAGTACAGAAAGTTCATAGAAAGAAACTATTTTGATGAGCAATGAAGTCATTTATTTTTCATGTAAAAACATTTGATGTGAAGATTTGCTGCTTTTCCTTTTGAATATTTTAATGTTTTTAATCATTTTGAGGTTTCTTTCATTGAGCACTTTTACTTTTAATACTTTAAGGATATTTTACTTTTACATAAAGAGGTCACATTCTGCTCATCTTCAGCTTCCTCCTCTTATTCAGAGGTCGTACCTGAACAGGTTCACATGGTTATATTTCTGTCAGACTGCTCATTGCTGCAGCTCCTCTTTTCACCCTGTGCTGAGGGCTTCGTTTTAGCTACGGAGTGATACATCTCGTCTCTAAATGATCTTTGTTGGGAGTTGCACAAAAAAGCCAATCAGAAGCAGAGTAGGGCGGGTCAGAGAGAAGCCGGTAAACAGCTCGGGTTCAGCTGCACGTGTTGCCGACCAGCTTGGCAACATGGACTGGAGCAAGAGTTTCAGAGCGGTGAGTTATTAATCTGTAACAAAAGGATCTTTCATCCATAAAGTTTTAACCGAGCTCTGTCTCTACATCACAGTAACAACTTTATGTCCACTGACTGCCTGGAGGGTAGCTAGTGTTTGGAAGGGAGAGGAGAGCTGTGTGCTGCAGCTCGCTGTTTCTGAGGGCGTGTCGGAGCAGCCGCTCAGCGAGCGTTTAGCTTTCATCCCTGTGACGTCACAGGGATGAAAGGGAAGCGGCCGGACTTCAAACGAGCTGTTTTCAGTTCAGAGCAGAGTTTCTGTGGGAGATGGGAACTAACTTTGGACTTTTTCACTTTGCAAACCTGTTACAGCACAAAAAGGTTTATAACTCAATAAAGGAGGGGGGAGGGGCAGAAAGCAGAATATGACCTCTAATCATTTTCAACTTGTAACAGAAGTTTAGGATTAATCCACTGCGTGATATTAGTACTTTTACTTTAGTAAAGGATCTGAATACTTCGTCCACTGCTGCTGTTGATTCAAATAAAATACTGAACACTAAAAATATCAAAGAGTTAAATATGAAAGCACAAAATATTTCAATCTTATCAGCATCTGAATAACTGAAATGTCACTTCTGAATACTTCAAGCACCAAGAATCAGAATTGTATGCAAATGGCTCATAGTTCAATTCAATTCAATTTTATTTATATAGCGCCAAATCACAACAACAGTTATCTCACAGCGCTTTTCATAAAGAGCAGGGCCCGTATTCACAAAGAATCTTAAGGCTAAAAGTAGCTCCTAGTGACGTAATTCTAAGAAAATTCTGAGAAAAGTGGGCGTGTACTCTTAAAATTAGAGAAAAAATCCTAGTAAAGAAAAAAGTAATTCACAAAGCATCTTAAGCCTTAAAAGAGCTCCTAAGCTCAGAATTGTTAGGAGCAGCGACGAGGACTTTTAAGGGGCTTAAGAGTTTCTTTAGTAGAGGAGAAAATGGCAGAAAGACGAAGAGGGAGACGAAATGTGTTGCAGGATGACAGTGAGTTAATCAGACGCTATTGATTAGATCGTACAGGGATCGTGTTTGTGACTGATCTTATTAGATACACGCTAACATCTCCGACACAGGCAGGAATGAAAGTAATCACTACATTACGATATTTGGCAATGCAGCGGTGATAATTTGGGTCTGTCACAACCTTCTGTAAGCGTGATCACACAAACAATTACAGCTGATGATACACGGGGCAACTTTTTGAGCAATGTTGCTGGGCAATCTTGCTAGAGGCAAGTCCGACTATGTTTAAATGGATAGCGGCGAGCGGGCGGTGGCGGGGAAGGGGATTAGCCTACGGTAATAATCTTTACTCATTATTATTGACGACAGCGTTGTCCTGCACGATTGCTCTAAAAGTTGCTGTGTGTATCATCAGCCTTACAGCACTTTCAGAACCTCTATTGTGTCGCAGTTCATTTCGTTTCCACTGGACATTCCCACCTTGCAGGCTCAAAAACTGCATGTATGAATATAGCAGCTCTTGCGCATAACGAGAATGAACCGTTAATATTTTGCGCTAAGCTCCCACGTCTGCTTCTCGCCCCGTGCTGTGACACCCGGCCCGAATTTTCCTTTTAGAATTGCCTTGTGTTTATCCACTAACTGGTCCAGTTGGGCTTTCTCGCTCTGCTTGGTTTTGATTCCGTGTTTGATCCATTAAAACCAACATTCAAACCTCCACTTAGATAGAAACGCCAGCAATCAGTGTTATTGGAAAGAGTGGAACAATTTTTATCATTCCAAGCCAATCAAATACCTGAAATTAACAGCATGGTAAATAAAAAAACAGCATTTATATACACATATATAATGTGTGTGTGTGTGTGTGTGTGTGTGTGTGTGAGAGAGAGAGAGAGGAGAGAACGGTCAAATAGGAAATATTACGCATGTAATTTCCAAAGTAAAGGCTTAGAATATAACCTACACTAGAATCACTCTTTTTTTTCCTTCTTGGACAACCAGCCAATCACAGTCTTCAAACGATTGTGTCATACATAGCAACGGGGTCAACCCCGCCTCCTCACTAAGATAAAAGTTTTTGTCTTTTCCTTGCTCAGAGTTGCTCTCAGATCAGTTGTGAATAGCTCTTAAGCTAAGACTCCTAGGTAAAAGTTTTTAAGCTAAGATAAGAGTTTTCTGAGAGGACTCTTAGATTCTTTATGAATAATGGCCCTGGGCCCGTGATTCAAAGAATCTTAAGGCTAAGAGTAGCTCCTAGTGACGCATTCTAAGAAAATGGTAGGAAATGTGGATGCTACTCTTTAAAATTAAAGAAAAAATCCTAGTAAAGAAAAAAAGTAATTCATAAAGCATCTTAACCCTTAAAAGAGCCTTAAGCTCAGAATTGTTACTTAGGGACAGACTTTAAGAGGCTTAAGAGTTTCTTTAGTAGAGGAGAAAATGGCAGAAAGACGAAAAGAGGGAGAAGAAATGTGTTGCAGGATGACAGTGAGTTAATCAGGACGCTTATAGATTAGATCGCAGCAGGATCGTGGTAGGTTTGTGACTGATCTTATTAGATACACGCCATCTCCGACACAGCAGGGAATGAAAAGTAATCACTACATTACGACATTTGGCGATGCAGCCGTGATGATTTGGGTCTGTCACAACCTTCTGTAAGCCGCGATCAATAAACATTTAAGCTGATGACACGGGCAACTTTTGAGTAATGTTGTTGGGCAATCTTGCTAGAGGCAAGTCCGATTATGTTTTAATGGATAAAGGCGGGTGGCGGAGTGGTAGGGGAAGGATTACGGGTAGTAATCTTTACTCATTATTACCGACTAATAGCGTTCTCAGACGATTGCTCTAAAAGTTGCTGTGTATCATCAGCCTTACAGCACTTTCAGAACCTCTATTGTGTCGCAGTTCATTTCGTTTCCACTGGACATTCCCACCTTGCAGGCTCAAAAAACTGCATGTATGAATATAGCAGCTTCCCTCTTGCGCTGCGAGAATGAACCGTTAATATTTTGCGCTAAGCTCCCTCGTCTGCTTCTCGCCCGTGCTGTGACACCGGCCGAATTTTCCTTTTAGAATTGCCTTGTGTTTATCCACTAACTGGTCCAGTTGGGCTTTCTCGCCCTGCTTGGTTTTGATTCCGTGTTTGATCCATTAAAACCAACATTCAAACCACCACTTAGATAGAAGCGCCAGCAATCAGTGTTATTGGAAAGAGTGGAACAATTTTTATCATTCCAAGCCAATCAAATACCTGATAGGAAATTAACAGCATGGTAAATAAAAAACAGGATTTATATACACATATATAATGTGTTGTGTGAGAGAGAGCAGAGAGCGGTCGAATAGGAAATATTACGCATGTAATTTCCAAAGTAAAAGGCTTCGAATATAACCTACACTAGAATCACTCTTTTTTTCCCTTCTTGGACAACCAACCAATCACAGTCTTCAAAGATTGTGTCATACATAGCAACGGGGTCAACCCCGCCTCCTCCTAAGATAAAAGTTTTTGTCTTTTCCTTGCTCAGAGTTGCTCTCAGATCAGTCCTGAATAGCTCTTAAGCTAAGACTCCTACGTAAAAGTTTTTAAGCTAAGATAAGAGTTTTCTGAGAGGACTCTTAGATTCTTTATGAATACGGGCCCTGGGCCCGTATTCATAAAGAATCTTAAGGCTAAGAGTAGCTCCTAGTGACGTAATTCTAAGAAAATTCTTAGAAATGTGGGCGTTTACTCTTAAAATTAAAGAAAAAATCCTAGTAAAGAAAAAAGTAATTCATAAAGCATCTTAACCCTTAAAAGAGCTCTTAAGCTCAGAATTGTTACGAGGGACAAGGACTTTTAAGAGGCTTAAGAGTTTCTTTAGTAGAGGAGAAAATGGCAGAAAGACGAAAGAGGGAGAAGAAATGTGTTGCAGGATGACAGTGAGTTAATCAGACGCTATAGATTAGATCGTGCAGGGATCGTGTTTGTGACTGATCTTATTAGATACACGCTAACATCTCCGACACAGCGCAGGAATGAAAGTAATCACTACATTACGATATTTGGCGATGCAGCGGTGATGATTTGGGTCTGTCACAACCTTCTGTAAGCGTGATCACACAAACATTTAAAGCTGATGATACACGGGGCAACTTTTTGAGCAATGTTGCTGGGCAATCTTGCTAGAGGCAAGTCCGATTATGTTTTAAATGGATAGCGGCGGGTGGCGGAGTGGTAGGGGAAGGGGATTACGGTAGTAATCTTTACTCATTATTACTGACGACAGCGTTGCCCTGCACGATTGCTCTAAAAGTTGCTGTGTATCATCAGCCTTACAGCACTTTCAGAACCTCTATTGTGTCGCAAGTTCATTTCGTTTCCACTGGACATTCCCACCTTGCAGGCTCAAAAACTGCATGTATGAATATAGCAGCTTCCCTCTTGCGCTGCGAGAATGAACCGTTAATATTTTGCGCTAAGCTCCCTCGTCTGCTTCTGCCCGTGCTGTGACACCCGGCCCGAATTTTCCTTTTAGAATTGCCTTGTGTTTATCCACTAACTGGTCCAGTTGGGCTTTCTCGCCCTGCTTGGTTTTGATTCCGTGTTTGATCCATTAAAACCAACATTCAAACCACCACTTAGATAGAAGCGCCAGCAATCAGTGTTATTGGAAAGAGTGGAACAATTTTTATCATTCCAAGCCAATCAAATACCTGATAGGAAATTAACAGCATGGTAAATAAAAAAACAGGATTTATATACACATATATAATGTGTGTGTGAGAGAGAGCAGAGAAACGGTCGAATAGGAAATATTACGCATGTAATTTCCAAAGTAAAGGCTTGAATATAACCTACACTAGAATCACTCTTTTTTTCCCTTCTTGGACAACCAACCAATCACAGTCTTCAAAAGATTGTGTCATACATAGCAACGGGTCAACCC